>CM042144.1:121419759-121434759 GCA_023376005.1 Doryteuthis pealeii | reverse complement strand
ACAGTAATTTCAGGAATTACGCAAATTTATCAATGAGTATTTAATTCATACTCAATATCATTACTACATTAAATGAAGAGAACGCTGTATTATATATACTAACAAAATAAAAAAAACACCCTCCGGGCGATGTAAAAATAAATTTTTGAAAGATATTGCTTGAGGAGGTGGAAGTTAAAAATTAAATGTCGGAGTGATTGAACCATAAATCATGAAACCATCAAATTTATTAAACCAGTAAAAAAACAAAAAACAATTTTAAATCGAAACTAAGTTCTATTAACTTTGAATATCTATTAAAATAAAACAAACTATATATAAATATATGATACTGGGGATGTATCTATTAAAACTTGTTTAAAGAAAACAATGAGGACTGTCTAATGTTGCATGCTCAAATTTTGAGTGTATTTATTCTATGTTATGACGATTTCGGGTATAGTGACGTAAGCAGTGACGTAGTTTTTGTTACAGACAAAAACCGGAAGCGAATCTCCATTATTAATAGATATATGTTCTGTAGTAGTACGCAACAAAGGATCGTCTCCTGTATTTTTTAGAATAAGTTTTAGTAAATACATGCCCAATATTATTGATATATATATATATATAGTTTGTTTCATTTTAATATATATTTAAATTATCTATGTATAGATTTTTACGAGAAAATTATTTTGAAACAAATATCATCATATAAACTGAGCTTAAATTTTAACAACGGTGATTTAATCCGTAAGATTCAACCGGAAGTAGTTTGTTTACTTTTTTTTAAATGCAAAAACTACAGTTTGATTTTATTCGCTCAATTAGATTATATAAATTGCTTTTTAATTTTAATTTATATAAATTTTATCTTATTCTTTAAAAATTAAATAAAGTTATTCACTTAATTTATTAATTGATCAATACATGCTTAAATTAATAAATATGATATTTATTAAATCTCTAAGAAAATGAATTAAAAGCGTAATAACATGTATTATTATTTATTCTTATTATTTATTATTTATTATATTTATTTTTGATTTAAAAAATGCATACTTTATATATTCTTTATTACTGATGTTATTTTTCATCAGCAATATATTTATTTAAATTAATTTCAGCGAAGTAATTAATAGTAGTATTTTGTTCATTGTTTAAACCATACACATTCAAGTTTAATTTTATTCCGTAATAGATTATTAAAATAGCTTTTTAATTTTATTTTGTATAAACTTTATTCTATTCTTTGAAAATTAAATACAGCTATTTAATTAACGTAATGCTTACTTCATTAGATAAATGCTTACTTCATTAGATAAATGCTTACTAAAGTAAGAGAGTTAGTTTTTTTTTCCGGGGCTGTGTTTAAATATTCAGGTTGTAACGCCCTCTAGTGGCAAACCCTGGCGACAAGGGAAGGGAAGATAACCATGTTCCACGCTCAAGCTCATCCCAACAAGAGAAGACAATCTCTACATACCCATTGCATTTCCAACACCAACAATGGAAATCATAATTTAATTATATATTGAAATTTTATATTACTACTACGGACTTATGCCAGCGCCTTCTAAGATATCTTAGAGGGCCTTGCTCATGCCCCTAGGGGACTGTCACAGTAGCAGCAGCAGCCATCATCATCACCGTCAGGGGTGATCTCTATAAATAGCCCTGACCATTAGTAATTCTTCCTCTTTCTAGTTGTAACCCTTCTGAGGGTCAGTTCGGGGACCGGCACTCACGCGTCCCTCTTCCCTTTGGCAAATCCTTCTGACTACTACTACAGCTAAGAGCTTTGCTCTATCTCTCCTACGAACTAGGTTTACTGATAGAAAAACACATGACGGAGTTCTACCATGTTACTACCATGTTAACAAACCCGGCTTCTAAAGAGAGATTGCTGTCTTTTGGGACCCATGACGGCTGACAGCCAATTACCAATATCACCAGGATAACAACTGAGGGAGCCGACGAAATAATTTGCAACAACGGACAAGCTTCACACTTTGATACCTTTGCAGTCAATAGGCTGCTAGCAGAATAAACTTTTGCAACCCTTAAACTACCTTAAACACCTTAAAATACCCTAAACAAACCCATAATAACATTACGGCTTATACCTAAACGTGGAGGTGCCGCTAGCTTCTAAAAGAAGTTATTAAACCTCGCGAAGCTTGTCCGAACTAAACCAGAACTTTTTCTTCTCTTGTTGTACCTTTTTATGTGCATTTATATATTAAACCTGTTGCATTTTGATTTCGTTGTACTCTCGTTCCTTAATGTCATTCCGCCTCTTCTCTCCTGCTCACCTCACCTTGTTATCACTAATTTTTATATATAACATCGGTCGAACGGTCACTGCCCTTTCCTGTAGACTAAGATGAGGAGTGGTATCCTCATCAACTCTTATCAAACTCATATCAATCAACACAAGATCACAGAACTTTTACTAAATATTTGACAACAATTGATATAACAATAATTTGATATAACAAAGGTTATACCAAAAAGAAAACTCCAAATAATAAAAGCTGTCCTAATAAAAATAAAACAACCTACATGAAATATAATATCTTTCACCCTAAAGATAGTAACATATACTTAAGATTTTGGTTTCTTTATTGAATGGCATATAAACCTTCGTGGGTTATTTAATGCCAAAGCTTGTATCCTTATAAAAAAAAAAGTAAAGTCGTCGGGGCGGCCTAAAGTCGGTAACAGCCAATCAGCGAGGGAGTCTAATCCCCTTTTCACTTGCGCTAGACCAAGGAGATTGTTTTTTAGCATCTGAGATGGAGCGCCACACCTACCATCAGCTCCTTACTTTACCGCACAGATCCCTGTGCTACTCATACGTTGAGTTGGCGAGGACCGGTATCGAACTAGGAACCTTGTGGTTTCTAGCCGAACGCTCTACCGACTGAGCTAACCCGGCCCATAAGAACAGTATTGGTAGTATTTACCCCGTAGATGAGGGGATGAAGAGGATCATACATTTCCCAAGTGTATTAGTCCGAAAGTGAACGTAATAGCACGACTGGAGTTCGAACTAGCTTACTACGATGTCACAGTTCAGCACATTACCCACTACGCTACGGGGACTACCCCTACTTAAATTCTTTGCTAATGCCATGACTTTCTGAATTTTAAAAACCACGTTACTTACTTACTTGATAATGGCAACCAATGGTCGAACGTCTTCGAACAACAAATAAAAAAAAGCATTGGACTATTTTTATATACGAGGCCTCATGTTGAAAGATACGAAACCCCTACTGAACCCAGGAATATATCTGATGACACGTCCCAGCGCATCTATAAGATGTGCTTTTCTTAATATATTTATAGGTTACCTAGTTTGTTATTATATTTATAGGTTAATCAGTTTGTTAATATATTTATAGGTTAATTTGTTTGTTAATATATTTATAGCTTAATTTGTTTGTTAATATATTTATAGGTTAATCAGTTTGTTAATATATCTATAGATTAATCAGTTTGTTAATATATTTATAGGTTAACCAGTTTGTTAATATATTTATAGGTTAACCAGTTTGTTAATATATTTATAGGTTAATTCAGTTTGTTAAATATTATAGGTTAACCAGTTTGTTAATATATTTCATAGGTTAACCAGTTTGTTAATATATTCATAGGTTAACCAGTTTGTTAATATATTTATAGGTTAATCAGTTTGTTAATATATTCATAGGTTAACCAGTTTGTTAATATATTCATAGGTTAACCAGTTTGTTAATATATTTATAGGTTAATCAGTTTTGTTAATATATTCATAGGTTAACCAGTTTGTTAATATATTCATAGGTTAACCAGTTTGTTAATATATTCATAGGTTTGTTAATATATTTATAGGTTAATCAGTTTGTTAATATATTCATAGGTTAATCAGTTTGTTAATATATTCATAGGTTAACCAGTTTGCTAATAATTCATAGGTTAACCAGTTTGTTAATATATTTCATAGGTTAACCAGTTGTTAATATATTATAGGTTAATCAGTTTGTTAATATATTCATAGGTTAACCAGTTTGCTAATATATTCATAGGTTAATCAGTTTGTTAATATATTTATAGGTTAACCAGTTTGTTAATATATTCATAGGTTAACCAGTTTGTTAATATATTCATATAACAGTTGCTATATTCATAGGTTAATCAGTTTGTTAATATATTTATAGGTTAACCAGTTTGCTAATATATTCATAGGTTAACAGTTGTTGATATATCTATAGGTTAATCAGTTTGTTAATATATTCATAGGTTAACCAGTTTGTTAATATATTCATAGCTTAACCAGTTCGTTAATATATTTATAGATTAACCAGTACATCTGGGAATAGGCCAGATGACATGTGGGAATAGATCAGATGACAACCAAGATTATCTTGGTGATTACTAGAGGGTCAATTGACAACAGAGAAAATACGACAACTAGGGCAAGAACTGGCGCTTCAGCTTGCATCTTCTGTAATGAAGAATTCAATTTTATGAAGGTTCCATTCCCTCAAGTAATCCCCAGAGGATGGAGGATTAGTTCCTTTCAAAAATAGATTTTTACACCGCCCGGACGGTGTTTATTTATTATGCATTTATCTTTTTGCTAATAAGGATAGTATATAAATGCAATCAATTCTTACTGGAAAAGTTATAGAAGCCAATATTGATAGATGATAATTGTAAGACTTTCACCAAGAGAATTATTGTATAAATTCGGCAAGAAAACTGGTTGGTAATTGAAAAAGAAATTTAAAAAAAAACATTGTTCTATGTTTAGTTAATACGCAAGAAGCATGAAATAAAAAGTTTAAATGATTCTTTTTCAAAGCCTTTGTTTAAAATCAGAAAAGGCTTAGCAATAACAAAACAACGGATGTAATTAACTGAGAGCTATTCAACACCCAGATTTTAATTTGATTTTTTAAAAGTCTAATTATTACATCGGATGAAAAATACGGATCTGCAAACAAAAATGTGTTTAGTCAATGAAAGCAGAATTTAGAGAAACATTTCTGCACTCTATTTGTCTACCAAATTTAGATTGGTTTTGTTTGTTTTGTTTCACAGCATATCAACCTCAGTGGGTCATTTAATGCCGATAAAGTTTTGAAATAAATCAATTCTTAATGGATAATACAATTTTTTTATAAATACATTTTTCTATTTAACCCATAGATGGGACCCTAACAGGTACTACCACTCCGGGTCAGAGTGGACCAGAGAGCAATGGTGATGAAGGGGTGCTCCACATTCTCCAAACCTCCAAAACTGGAACCTTACCATCAGATAGAGTTTAACGTCGTTCCCAGGACATGTAGACTCACAGCCACCGCCTTCTAGCACCCATATGATAAAAGGGGTTGGGGCTTGCCATAAGGGCAATAGGGTTGGGAAAATCATATAGGTGCTAGGGCTTGACGTGACCAGCCGATTGATCGGAGGGGGCCTTTCCGACCGCCCGTCTAGCCCAAGATAGGGCCAAAGTGGAGTATTGCATGTCATGAACTGCTCATCCACCTGGGCTCTATCCTTAAGCATCACGGGTCGCCACCCACGGCCAACAGGTGGCCCATTGGGGAGTCTTAGCCTCTGCAGAGGTGCAGTTGGTGCATTCTAACACCCCACCGACAGGGTGGCAGAATTTATAGAAAGATTTCTGTACTATATTTGTCTACCAAATTTCACCCACGGCTGTACCAAATTTTCATGGCATTTTTTACCTGTATAATGTGATATTTCAAAGTTCACTATCTATTCACCTGTCCTATTAATATTGTAATCTGAGTCCTTCTGCTCAATTACAATGATCAAGGCATCAATTTTTGTACTTTGCTTACGGTAGGATCTCAGCGGTGAGAGAGCTGCTGTGAGTGGCTTAAAGTAGGCAAAGAGTTAAATCATTAAAATCTTTTTCGTATTCTTTTTGAACAACAAAATATTCAAAGTTTGATAATTGTGTGTGTGTGTGGTATAAAAATTCAAATTCAAATTCAAACTGCAATTTATCTAATTTGATTTTATGTTTCAACCTGAAAAAGTACGGACCATATTACCTTTAGGCACCCCTTTTTGATCTCGATTAAGAAAGGACATGTTTCTCATTTACACCGTCAATATCCGGTTGTTTGTTAGGGGTTAGGGTTAGGGGTTAGGGTTAGGGGTTAGTTTTATAATTTTTTAAAAATCTAAAAATCGTCTTTTAAAACAACCGTATATTGACGGTGTAAATAAAAAAACATGTCCTTTCTTAATCGAGATCAAAAAGGGGTGCCTAAAGGTTATATGGTCCAAAAAGACGAACGAAGTAATTGCTTTATTCAAATCTAACTTATCTATAGTCCATTTAAGATGGGGGGATTCTTTTAGTATCTATAGTGGCTGATCCAAGGGGAGACAACTTTGTCTGACATAACCTGTCTTGGTCTTATTTGATTGATGAGCTTTTGTCGGACGGTTTGGAGGGGTTGGTAAATATATAAAAATGAAATTGAAATATGAAAGATTTTTGCAATTCTTATTCATTAGTTAAAATCTGACTAAACTGTTTTCCTGTGAAAAAGATAGGAAATTTTGAATTTAATTTCGATTTATTGAAGTCGAATATTTTGAATATCCAAGGATTGTCTCCCTTGGTGTCATGTTAATTTTCTTAATGTTGCATTGTACCCGGTTAATTTTAAGATAGTTACTAGTGTTCATTTTTGGATTTATTGAATAATAATGAACAATTCAAACTAAAACAAAAATGTAAACTTAAATCACTTCCAGTTGTACTCACCTCCCCACTTCCACTCCACCACACACACACATATCTTATTATAATGGAGATTGTGTGTTTTTCTGTCTGTAACCGAAACTATATTACTATTCAAGTAACAATGTCACATTCTACAGGATTTTATTTTTATTTAAACCTCAATTATTAATAAAATTGTTTTACATCATTAAGACTGTTGACCATATCTACATAGTAATAACGTGCAATTGTATTTATATATACAACAAAATAGCGGTTTACAGTATGAATGGGAAGACTAATTTGCATATTGATCTTAAAAAATTGATTTTAATAAATATATGCTTAGTATTATTGATTTCTAATTGTTTGGTTTTATCTTATTGAATATGAACAAAAATCTCTTCAATAAATCTTAAAATAAATCCCTTAACAAGAAGAAATAACTGTAATATCATTCTTTACTTCTTATTTTAACTAAACAGTTTAATTAGGAAAATTTACCAATGAAAGACGGGAGTAAGGGAAAATGATGGAAGAGTTAGTTTCAAAGCTGTTCTATTTTTCGATAATACCCCCTCTGTTCAAAATCTTTTTATCTGCATTCTTATTCAGTTTCATTAGCCTTTCTAATTTAATATGATATTTTATTATAAAATTTAACTAAAATACTTGCACCCGGAGGGTGCATATATTTGCTAGTATATATAATATTGCTCCGTATATAATTGAGTTATTGGTTATACATTGAGCTCTCTTAGGGATTTATAAAAATCCTCGTATGAATATATATTTTTGCACCTACAAGAGCATACAGTATGGTTGTACAGTGTGATTTCGATGATCCCAAGTAGAATCATCTCTTACTTACCAGTCATTTGGATTATCTTACACACACACACACACACACACATATATATATATATATATATATATATATATATATATATATATATATCAGACTGAGTAAAATCCAACAAAATGTAATTAAAAGTTGAGAAATAAAAGCGGATAAAACACAAACAACTTTATTCAATAAACATTTTGCTTCGGTGTATTAACGAGGCTTCATCAGAATTTAGAAAATTTTTCTACACTATATTTCAAAAATATAATTAAAATCAAAAATGTCATTCTTAACATTTTTTTGATAGCCCGAATATAAAAAAAGGAAAAGAAAAACAAATGTTCATTAATTAACATAGAATTGTACTGTTCTACCAAAAATAAAGTAAACGTCAAATGAAGATTAGGGAATTTTCGGTTATTTCCTATAACTCCAACATAAACAAAGGGGAATCACTCTTGACTGATAAATTATTTATTTATCTATTGATCTACTAGGAAAAAAGAAGACGGGGTTAGGGTTAGGGTTTAGGTTTAGGGTTAGGGTTAGGGTTAGGGTTAGTTTAATGGGTAAAATAAATAAACAATTTATCAGTCAAGAGTGCTTCCCTTTGTTTATGTTGGAGTTATAGGAAATAACCGTATTTTCTTTTTCTTTTAATGTTCAAACTCAATAAAATGTCATTAATTGTCAGAAAAATGTTTCTGTATTTATTCTACAAACTGTGTAAGTTTGTTTGTGTCCAAAGTGGCAAAGAATTTACAAAAAGAATTGAAAGTTTTCATGTTGTTCAAATCTTCAGATGAAAATATTTCCGGTTCTTGGGTTGTTCTCAATTGAATAATCATAAAGCTAGATATGTAATACGTAGATATGTAATATTAATGTTTAAAACCTAAAAAAAAAATTATAAAATAAATAGAAAAATAAAAAAAAGATAAAATAAAATTAAAATAAATGAATAAATGAAAATAAATGTACAAAATTCAAATACGTGTTTATGTTAGTTACGCATTTTAAAAGTAAAATGATAATTGTTATAAAATAGGAATATAATAGATAAGAAAATAAAAATGAATATAATGAATGAATGGATAAATCATCTTTTTCTTATTATATGTGTCTAATAAATTGTTGTTTTCTTAAAGTTTTGAAAATGACGTCTCCGAATGTCAAGCGTCTTACTTAGTTACTTCCCTTTCAAAGTCAGATTACACAACGTTGAAGAAATACAATTTTTTTAGGGTTTGCTCTTTCAATTGAATTGTTTTAGCTAAAATATATTTGAAATGAAATGGATCAAAGTCAAATAACCTTGGCCAAACCATTGAAACATTTTCAGGTTTGACCTTAATAATTCCAGAAAGTCTGTTTGAAATCTCGTAAAAAAGGCTTAGATGTACGGTCAGACGAACACGGACACATAAGATTATGGTTCCTAGTATATTGACTAGCATATATATATATATATATATATATATATAGGGTCATCCACAGACACGTGTTTCGACTTATCAAGTCTCCTCAGTGAGGCTAGACATTTTGTAAGCTACCTACAGCCGGAATTGAAATCCGATCGGTTGGGTGTCAGTCCGGCACCGACCATTAGGCTGTCTTCACTTACAGAATAGGAAGGGGATTTTAACTGTTTTAATACACACATCGCTTTGCGTGTAAAGGCCGTCCCAAAGTGCTCCATTCCTTAGAAGAGCGTTGCGTTTACGCTTGAGTTGGCGGCCGTCAGCAAGATCCCCCCCAGAGTGCTCAACCCTAGGGGATGGGGAGCATATATAGGGTCATCACAGACACGTGTTTCGACTTATCAAGTCTCCTCATACAGCCTTGCTATATATATATATATATATATATATATATATATATAGCAAGGCTGTGCTGCTATCACACTCGAGGAAACACAAAATGTCTTCTTGATAGCATGCACAACATGGGAGAAAGAAATCACTTACTGCTGACCCTCATCTATCGTTCACGATAGGAGAGTCCACCATATATATATATATATATATATATATATATATGTATGTATGGAGATAGGATGGATGTAGTAGAATCCGACAGTATGAGGTAGGTAGAAGGATGGTGAACAAGAAATGATAACTCAAAACAAATCAGAGAGTTGAAACGTTTCGTCCGAATTCATACGAACATTTGCTTTCAATAAAAAATCATTCGACTGAAGATGTTCGTATGAATTCGGACGAAACGTTTCAACTCTCTGATTTGTTTTGAGTTTTCATTTCTTGTTCACCATTCTTCTACCTACCGCATATATATATATATATATATATATATATATATATATATATATATATAAGATAATCTACTGAGTCAGACGAACCTACTGTTAGTTTCGCATAAAGCTCTTCAGGCTAAAATCTGACTCTGAGTCAGATTTTAGCCCTGAAGAGCTTTATGCGAAACTAACAGTAGGTTCGTCTGACTCAGTAGATTATCTTTATTACTTGGCTCTACTTAGGTATCGAGCACTTTTACAAATTAGCTTCTCCTAGCGGTTATATGAATATATATATATCTTATATACATATATATACATATAAATTGTTTTTTCTTTTGGCCAAATACTATACCAATAGATTATTTTTGTTGGTACGACTATCTTGGTCTTTTCTTTTTTCAAAAATGTTTTTCTTCCTGGTTGATGTTTGGTAGTATATTTTTACAATCAAACTCTCTGCCGGGTTTTTTCTCTCCGCAAGGATCTACCAACACGCTTGGTATATTATATATTATATATATATATATATATATATATATATATGTGTGTGTGTGTGTGTGTGTGTGTGTGTGTGTGGAAAGGGAATGACTTACCGGTAAAATATATTGGGTTGGTCTCAATATTTGGTTGGTATAATAATGGTACACAGTAATAACCTACTCGGGTTTCACCATAAGGATCTTCAGGGTTAAATCCACTGGATTAATCAAGATATTGATTAATTGCAGTCGATTGCACGTGTGCATTTTTTATAAGTCAGCATTATAACAAATATAAAGTGCTCAATGCGTAAGTAGAGAGGATTTAGTATTATAGTTGTGTACAGAAATAACCTACTCGAGTTTCACCATAAGGATCTTCAGGGTTAAATCCGCTGAATTAATTAATTTAATGACAAACGCGATGTTGAAATGGCGTAAATGTAGATGTTAATATGGAATATCTAAAAACATGTTTAAAAAAAAAAAAATATTTTTTCAAAGAATTAAACTTAAACATTTTCAAAAATCCTCTTAAAAAATTTTTTTTTTCTTTTTTTTCTCCTTCTCCTCTCTCTTCTTCTTTTTTCCTCTTTTTTCCCCTTTTTCTTCCTTTTTTCTTCTTTTTCCCTTTTTTATCTCCTTTTCCCTCCTATCTTTCTTCTTTTTCTTTTTCTTTAAAAAAATACTTTTTGAGTTTTTTTTTTAATATTCTTTTTAATGAATGCATTTAGCAAAAATTTCTGATCTTTGGTTCAAAAGTTTCCTGGTGTTGGTAAAGCACACTATTATTCATTTTTCCTCGGAGCATAGGTGGCAGAATTTATCACCTGTGTTATAGGATCGGGATTTTTAAAAATAATTTCCCATTTTATAATGGGGTCTGTACTGTATTTATTTTGTCATTCAACTTTTCAAAATGACGCAACAGCGTTCATTAACTGCGAAACTGTTTTCAACGGTCATAATTACAATATGAACTCCCGCAGTTAACTGTAATTAATCAATATCTTGATAAATTCAGTGGATTTAACCCTGAAGACCCTTATGGTGAAATTCGAGTAGGTTATTTATGCACACACACACACACACACTATATATATATATATATATATATAATATATATATATATATCCTATTATATTGACATCAAAATAAAATAAAATATATTTTCTAGCAAAATATATATATATATATATTTCCTATTATTTTGATATAAAAAATATATATTTCCTATTATACTGACTAGCAAAATATTTCCTATTTGATATCAAAATAAAAATATATATTCCTATTATATGACTAGCAAAAAAATATTTCCTATTTGATATCAAATAAAAAATATATATTTCCTATTATACTGACTAGCAAAAAAATATTTCCTATTTATATCAAAATAAAAAATATATATTTCCTATTATACTGACTAGCAAAAAATATTTATATTTCCTATTTGATATCAAAATAAAAATATATATTTCCTATTATACTGACTAGCAAAAAATATTTCCTATTGATATCAAAATAAAAAATATATATTTCCTATTATACTGACTAGCAAAAAATATTTCCTATTTATATCAAAATAAAAAATATATATTCCTATTATACTGACTAGCAAAATATTTCCTTTTGATATCAAAATAAAAATATATATTTCCTATAATACTGACTAGCAAAAATATTTCTATTTGATATCAAAATAAAAATATATTTTCCTATTATACTGACTAGCAAAATATTTCCTATTTGATATCAAAATAAAAAATATATATTTCTATTATACTGACTAGCAAAAAATATTTCCTATTTGATATCAAAATAAAAATATATATTTCCTATTATACTGACTAGCAAAAAATATTTCCTATTTGATATCAAAATAAAAAATATATGTTTCCTATTACATTGATATCAAATAAAAAAATATATATTTCGTTTTATATTTATATCAAAATAAATATATATATATATTGCCTACTATATTGATATCAAATGAAAAATATATATTTCCTATAATACTGATATCAAATAAAAAAAATATATTTCCTATTATATTGATATCAAATAAAAATATATATTTCCTATCATATTGGTATCAAATAAAAGATATATATTTCCTAAAAAATTAAAAATTAAAGTTTGTTAAATAAAATTTTATAGTTGGAAGAGAAAATGTAAAAATGGAATGTTAAAATATTTCTTAAATAAACTTTTTAAAAAAATTGTATTAAATTTGTATTAAAACAATGAACGGCAGTAGGTTTTTACTTAAATAAGTATTTACTGAACACGTTCACCACGGATAGGATGTGACAAGAGGTCGCAAGTATGGGGTATCCAGCAAGGATCGAACTCGCTATTTAGTAGTAACGGATCTGTGAGTAACGTGGTAACCATTACTCCACGATGAGGCGCCTAAGGTGCATCGTTAAACGTCAGTATGAATCCATATTATTAAATAAAACAATTTGGGCGGCGCACAGACGTCAAAATTATATAGGAGAGACACACTGTTAGGGGTGTATAAAAACGGACAAAAAAGTGCGCAATTTAAAAAAAATAAGTATTTTAAAAAGTTAATGAAAATGGAAAATTATCTTTTTACTTTATCTTTTTTTCTTTTACATTTGATATAAAGAACAATTTCAAGTTTATGTGTTAAAAAAGAAAGAAAAATAAACAGATTTCTTGTACACATAACGTACTTTTTTTTTAGATAGATTTTTAATCTTTGTTGACATATTTGAACCATTTTGACGCTAAAAATGTACGCAATGCGATTTTCTATGGTTGGTCATAATTGAAAGAATGTTTTCTTCAGTGTGTAGTAAATACGAAATATTATTATTTGTATTAAGTCGATGTCTTAGCATTTAACTTTTAATATTATTGAAGAAAAAAAAAAGAAAGGAAGAAAGAAAAAAAAAGAAAAGAAAAAGAAAAAAAAAAAGAAAAAAGAAAGAAAAAAAAGAAAGAAAAAAAAAAGAAAGAAAAAAAGAAAAAAGAAAGAAAAAAAAGAAAGAAAGAAAAAATAATAAATAAAGGTGAGTGGGAACATTAAATTAGATTATTGTTAAAGATAAGATTATTCACAATACAATTTATCAGAAATATTATAGAATCTTTATTGATATCACTTTCCTTAGAAAATAAGCTAACGATTAAAAAAAAGAAGGATGAATATTTTTCTTATTTAGAGATTTAAGTTTCAAATTTAAGGCATCCTACTACCGATTTCAGCAAAAAATCTGTTTTATCAATTTTTTTAATTTTTTTTTACGTATGTTGCGTCATTGTCTTTGTTTCTCTTTCCAAAAACATAAAATTTCAGACACCCAAAAATCACAAAGAAACTTATTGCTCACTACATGGTGGGTCAATGCGCGAAACAAAAGCTAACAAACAAATATTTAGCCTTTTTAATTTAGAGAAACATTTATCAGAATAAAATCTCTTTTATTACTTCATATACCGAAAATTCTTATTAAAATCGGATTATTAGTTTTATTTTTGTTTTTTTTTTAAAGAATTTCCTGTGATCCCCCTTATTGCAAGGTGTGTGTTTTGTACATACCTACACACAGTATTCGCAGATTCTAAAAGCACAATTGTAGCGTAGTCACGGTGTCATAAGGCTCATGTAGTATTGTGGTAGGCGATCAACTAATAGTCAAGAGCAACATTCAAATAGTAGTGGTTAAAAAATAAATAAATAAAATCAACACACATGAAAGAAAAGTGGGTTGCAGATAGGCATAAGGAGTGTTTATTTCTCGCTCGCTCCGTGGGTCTCTTCAGTTAAGAGAGGAGAGTAGGTTAATCTTTCCTATCATAAATTCCATTCATTACCACTATTTCACAACTTAAGAGGTCAGTTAAAAACTCCCATAGCGGAGCACGAAAAAGTTGACGTGCGTCTCCTTAAGAGACATCCAGCGAAAGAGGGTGAGTCCCCTAACTTCTGCTTGTAGTTTCCGAGGTTGGGAAGGGGCATATCCGTTTCCGCTCTTCTGCAGAAATTTGGGACTTCCGTTCTTTATTATCTACTTCAGGGTCATTGACCGGCCATGGCTGACATACATTGAGCGCTTAGAATCCTAGTCCGTTAAAACTTTCTTTTCTTCTTTTTTTTTGTTGTTGTTGCTTCTCTTTACACAGAAAACATTCATTGCCGTTTTCTTTTCAATTTTGAATTTTCTATAGACCGTTTAATTACGTTACACAATCATATTGCCTACTAAAAGAATGGCGACAGAATGTAGTACCTGTAATGGCGTTGATTACTTCAAAATATTTCGATATGGAATCTTGCAGATAGAGTGGAAATTTCAGTGTTTCGACAAGGGAAGAAATATTGGGTAAAAAGAAGCTTTTCACTATTATGAATAAACATAACGGTTCATTAATTCATGTTTCTTCTTTTTTGTTTTTGCTTTTGCATTTGTCTTTTGTTTATTGATAGAATTTTTCACAAGCAGTTGGGAAATTTCCTCCGGAGCGTTCGTTGTTAGATTCCTAAGCATGTCTTCTTTCCCAATTTCTTTTTTGCAACAGGGGGGGGAAAACCAAATCGTATGGGGGAAAGTTTTTGGGGTTTTTTTGGTTGGGAAGTTTTTGGGGGTTTTTTTCCCCCCCCCCCCCCCCCAACACACCACACACGTAAAATTTCTCTCTC
>CM042144.1:121339136-121419659 GCA_023376005.1 Doryteuthis pealeii | reverse complement strand
CAATTAAAAATATTCATTCATATATTCATTCATTCATTTCATTAAGTATTGTATATAGATTTCCATTATAAATATATTAGGGTGAGTGGAAAAACTTTGGAATATTTTTGATAGGTGCTTAGTTGCGATCGTATATAATGTTGACACAAATAGTTTATAGCCCGTTGGGGCCATCTGTGGCTTGTGGGTTGGTGACTCCCGGGTGATGCTTAATTGGACGGGGAAATCCTCGGTACTTGACCATCCGACATGCAACCTCCACTATTGGCCATATTACTTAGGCTAGCCATGTCCAAACTCTAGGCACCTATATTTATTGTACTACACCCCCCTCGCTCCCTCATCTGGCAATCTCCAACTCTTTTTTATCTTCATAGTTATGTGCTAGAAGGCAGATGGCTGGAGTCTTCATGTCTGGGAATGACTCGTTAAACTCTATTTTTGATGTTCAATGAGTATATTGAGGTTCCCAGTTCTTTGGGTCTGGGGAAATGTTTGACACCCCTTTCATCAGGCATTGCTCCCAATTCACTCCGACTAAGAGTGATAGTAACCTGTAGGGTCTCAAATCTATGGTGTTAAATTAGAAAAATTTGTCTACAAAAAAATTGATGATATGGTTAAAAAAATTTTTCTTCAAAGCTATCGCTACGAATCTGTGCAAAACTTTTGCCGACAATTAACATTAAACAACTACGGAGGTTTGATTGCCGTTAAAAACAACAAAAAAAACAAAACCCAATAGATAAGCCATATAGGTACTCGCTCTTGTTTCGCGATATGTTGATAACTTGGTTACGCTGACAATTGTTGTTTGTGATTTGAAACAAACCCCACAAATGAAACATGCAACCCCTAGTCTAATTCGGGAAACTGGGTATTTGCCTCATAACCACTCCTGTATGGGCTGGGCACAAGGGGCCTCCCGTTTTTAACGTGGGTCCACCCACAACCGAAGCTCATGGGTGGGAGAAAGAACAAAATTAGCCCGTCGACCCTTGGCATCTCCCCTCAAGAAGGGAAGGGCGCTAGCACGCGGCAAATAAACCCAGCCCTGCCCATTTAAGTCAAGGGGCGCAGGTATTGCCTTAGGGGGACGGGGCCCCTGGGATCCGACGCTAAAAAAAGAAGTAATTTGACCCGACCGGGTCCAGTGGCCAAAGGCCGCACCGTTTTCCCCCGTCCCGAGGACGGGTTGTTGGACATGTGCTTTTTTACGAGTTCAGACTAGATGATAAACACTGTTTGGAAAGGAAGAAGAAACCCAAAAACCATTTGGAATGTGCCGAAAGGTGAAGGTCAGTTGATCATGAACAGCAAAAACAAATAGTTTCAAGACATTTTCCTCGGGTTTAAAGAACCTCGACGGTTTTAGGTCTAAAACCGTGGGACCGGACTGCATTGGAGGCCAAATCCGCCGAAGAGTACGTGGAGAGTATCAGCGAGCTTTGACATCTCATTGTCCAGTGTAGATACGTCACCCTTTACGACTCGGCCAAAGCATCCAAAAACTGCCAAATTGTTCTTCACGTATCAAAATATTTTGCAAAACTTTTGAATCATTCAGTCCTAATAGACTTTTACTAAACCAGTATCATTATCCAAACCCTGTCGGTGGGGGCGTAAGAATGCACCGACTTTGCACCTCTGCAGAGGGGATAAATTCCACCAAGGGGCCACCTGTTGCGTGGGCTGGCGAACCCCATCTCGTGCATGTTTTTAAAGGATTAGAGCCCAGGTCGGTGACATGAGTAGTTCATTGAACATGCAAATACTCCACTTTGCCCTAATCTTTGGGGCTAGTACGAGCGTGGTCGGAGAGGCTCCTCCATCAATAGGCTGGTCACGCCAAGCCCTAAGCATTTCTATATGATTTTCCCAACCTATTGCCTTTATGGCAAGCCCCAATCCTTTTACTATGGTGCTTAGAAGGCCGGCCTGGCTCTGCGGGTCTACATGGTCCGGAATGACGTTAAACTCTATCTGATGGTGAAGCGTTCCAGTATCTGAGGTTTTGGGGAATGTGGGCACCCCTTCATCACCCATTGCTCCGCTGGTCCACTTCTGACCCGGAGTGGTAATACCTGTTAGGGTCCCATCTTATGGGTAATAGAAAATGTATTTATTAAAAAATTGTAATATCCATCAAGACATTGAAAATTATTCCAAAACTTTATCGGCATTAAATGACCACTGAGGGTTGAAATATTGCCGTTTTAAAAACAACACAAACCAAACCAAAGTATCATTTATCAATGCAAAAGTTTGAAAAAATTGTCCGGGGATGAGTTGAAACACCGAATTTTTACAGAAGGATTAACTATTAATCATAATATTACAACCTTTAAGATTAAACATATAAAATTAGTACAAGCTTAGAAAAAATTCAATGGCACCAGAAGAATAAACTTATTAAAGATGATATTTCCATCGGCATAATCGCTTACTGTATCTGCACCAGTGGGAGAATAATAACGGTGGTCAGATAATCGATGTTTTGTGCATTCATAAACAGCAACCGGAGCATTTTTTGTAGTCCCATCTGGCTTTTTTGTTGTAGTCCCATCTGGCCTTTTGTGTTAGTTCCAATCTGTGGCTTTTTTGTGTAGTCAATCTGGCTTTTTGTGTAGGTCCAATCTGGCTTTTTGTTGGCTTTCCCATTTTGTGTTGTAGTCACATACCTGGCTTTTTGTGAGTTCCAATCTGGCTTTTTTTGGTTGTAGTCCCATCTGGGCTTTTGTTTGTAGTCACATCTGGCATATTTTGTAGTTCCAATCAATCTGGCTTTTTTTTGTGAGTCCCATCTGGCTTTGTGTAGTCACAATTCTGGCATTTTTGTGTAATGTAGTTCCAACTATGGCTTTTTTTTGTTGTAGTTCACATCTGGCATTTTTGTGTAGCACATTCGTGGCATTTTTGTTGTTTGTTTTGTATTCCCCAATTTGGCTTTTTGTGATTGTAGTCCCAATCTGGCTTTTTTTTGTTTTGTGAGCACATCTGGCATTTTTAGTTGTAGTTCCAAATCTTGGCTTTTTTTTCAGGCATTCATAAAGTCCTTAGAGTGCTAACAATATATTAATAGTATGACCATGGCTACAGCCTTGGAAGGATTCCTATTTTATTTTTTCCCAGAGAGATCAGATTTCATATTGGTTTTAACCTGACGAATTGCAATTTATAAACATATAAAGCGAATATGTCCTATTACATAAAACAATAAAGCAAATAAGGCTGGCAAATTTATCGAATCAAAGGGAGTTTAATTCGCCTACTTACTTTTTTAGCACAGCTTTTTTTCCGTGTTTGGAATTTCAATATTCCAGTAGTTAAATCATTGTTTTTATGATAGCAAATATGGAAACGTTCTCATACTTCAACAGGTTCATTCGCCAAGGAAAAACTTTTTTGTCCCTATAATAGAGATAAAAAGAAATTGGAAATTCATAAAGAATATAAAAACAGAACGAAAAGGAAAATTGGAAAGATAGAAACGAAAGAAAGAAAGAACCCTCAAAACATAAAAAAGAAGAAGAAAGAGAAAAATAGAAAAACAGAATGAAAAAACAGAAAAATAAGGGAATGAAAAAAACGGAAAAAAAGAAAGAAAAAAAAAAAAGAAAAAGAAAGAAAAAGTAAGGAAAAAAGAAAGAAAAAAAAAAGACAACGAAAGACAGGAAAAGGAAAAGAAAAGAAAGAAGAAAAAAAAAAAAAGAAAGAAAAAGAAAGAAAGGAAAAAAAAGAGATAAAGAAGAAAAAGAACGCGAACGAGAAAAGAAAGGGAGGAAGAAAGAAAAAAAAGACAAAAGGAAAAAGAAAGAAACCGAAAAAAAGAGAAAAGAAAGAAAGAAGAAAGAAAGAAAGAAGAAAAAAAAAAGAAAGAAGGGAACAAGAAAGAAAGAAAAAGAGATTAAAGAAAAGACGAACACGCGAAAAAAAGAAAAGAAAAAAGAAAAGAGAAAGAAAAGAAAGGAACACAAAAAATAAGAATAACAAAAAGAAGAAAGAAAGAAAAAAAAAAAAAAAAAGAGATAATAAAGAAAGACGAACGAAAAGAATAAGAAGAGAGGAAAAAAAAAAAAAAGAAAGAAAAAAGGATAAAGGAAAAAGAAAAAAGAAAGAAAGAAAAAAACGATGGATAAAGAAAGACGAAAACACGAACGAAAAAAAAAAAAAAAAAAGGAAAGAAGAAAAAAAAAAAAAAAAAGAAAAGAAAGAAAAAAAAAAAAAAAAGAAAGAGGAGAAAAGAAAGAAAGAAAAAAAAAGAAGAAAGAAAGAAAAAAAGAGATATTTTAAAAGAAAGACGGAACGAAAAAGATACAAGAAAAAAAAAAGGAAAAAGAAGAAAAAAGAAAGAAAGGAAAAGAAAGAAAAAAAGGATAAAGGAAAGCTCCTAACGAACGAAAAAGAAAGAAAAGAAAGAAAGAAAAAAAGAAAGAAAGAAAGAAAAAAGAAAAGAAAGAAAAAGTAGGGAAAGAAAGAAAAAAGAGAATAAAAGAAAGACGAACGAAAAGAAAGGAAAAAAAAGAAAAGAGGAAAGAAAAAAAAAAAGGAGAAAAGAAGAAAGAAACAGAAAAAGAGATTAAAAGAACAGACGAAACGAAAAAAGAAAGAAAAAAAAGGGATAGAGAAAGAAAGAAAAAGGAAAAAAAAAAGAAAAAAAAAAAAGAAAGAGGAGAAGAAAGAAAAGAATAGAAAAAAAGAGATATAAAGAAAGACGAAAAAAAACGAGAAAGAAAAAAAAGAAAAAGAAAAAAAAAAAGAAAGAAAAGAAAAGGAAAGAAGAAAAAAGATAAAGAAAGACGAACGAAAAAGGAAAGAAAAAAAGAAAAGAAAGAAAAAAAAGAAGAAGACAAGAAAGAAAGAAAAAAAAAAAAAAAAAGAGAATAGAAAAGACGAAACGAAAAAGAAAAAGAAAGAAAAGGGAAAAAAAAGAAAAAAAAGAAAGAAAAGAACAAGGAGAAAAAGAGAAAGAAAGGAAAAAAAAAAAAGAAATAAAAGAAAGGACGAACCGAAAAGAAAGAAAAGAAAAAAGAAAAGAAAAACAAAAAAAGAAAGAAAGAAAAGAGGAAGAAAGAGGAGAGAAAAAAGGAGAAAAAAAGAATAATAAAGAAAGACGAAACGAAAGGACAAGGAAAGAGAGGAAAAAAAAAAAAAGAGAATAAAAAATAAGAAAGAAAGAAAAAGAGATATAAAGAAGAAGAGAGAAAAGAAGAAAGACGAACGAAAAGAAATGAAGAAAAAAAGAAAAGAAAGAAGGAAAGAAAAAAAAAGAAAAGAAGAAAGAAAGAAAGGAAAGGAAAGGAAAGAAAAAAAAAAAAAGAGATAAAAAAAGCGAACCACGAAAAAAGAAAAGAAAAAAAGAGAGAAAGAAAGAGGAGGAGAAAAGAGGGAAAGAAAGAAAGAAAAAAAAAAGAGATAAAGAAAAAGGGACGAACGAAAAGAAAGAAAGAAAGAAAGAAAGAAAAAAAAAAAAGAAAGAAGAAAGAAGAAAGAAAAAGGAGATTAAAGGAAAGACGGAACGAACAAGAAAGAAAAAAGAAAAAAAGAAAAGAAGAAAGAAAAAGAAAAAAAGAGATAAAAAGAAAGACGAACGAAAGAAACGAACGAAAAGAAAGAAAAAAGAAAGAAAAGAAAAAAGAAAAGAAAGAAGAAAGACAAGAAAAGGAGAAAAGCAAGACGAACGAAAAGAAAGAAAAAAAAAAGAAAAAAAAGAATAAGAAAGAAAGAAAGAAAAAAGAGATAAAAGAAAGACGAACGAAAAAGAAAGAAAGAAAGAAAGAAAAAAAAGAAAAAAGGAAAGAAAGAAAAGATAAAGAAAGACGAACAAAAGAAAGAAAGAAAGAAAAAAAGAAAAAAAGAAAAGAAAAAAAAAAAAAAGAGGATAAAGAAAGACGAACGAAAGAAAGAAAAAAAAAAGAAAAGAAAGAAAAAAGAAAGAAAAGAAAAAGAGATAAAAGAAGACAACGAAAAGAAAGAAAAAAAGAAAGAAAGGAAAGAAAGAAAGAAAGAAAAAAAAAAGAGATAAAGAAAGACGAACGAAAAGAAGAAAAAAAAGAAAGAAAGAAAAAAAGAAAGAAGAAAGAAAAAGAGAAAAGAAAGACGAACGAAAAGAAAGAAAAAAAAGAAAAAAAAAAAAAGAAAAAAAAAAGAAAGAAAAGAAAGAAAGAAAAAGGAAGAAAGACGAACGAAAGAAAAAGAAAAAAAGAAAGAAAAAAAAAAGAAAGAGAAAGAAAGAAAGAAAAAGAGATAAAGAAAGACGAACGAAAAGAAAGAAAGAAAGAAAAAAAGAAAGAAAAGAAAGAAAGAAAAAGAGATAAAGAAAGACGAACGAAAAGAAAGAGAAAGAAAAAAAAAAAGAAAAAAGAAAGAAAGAAAGAAAAAAGAGAAAAAAAAGACGAAGAAAGAAAAGAAAGAAAGAAGAAAAAAGAGATAAAGAAAGACGAACGAAAAGAAGAAAAAAAAGAAAGAAACAAACAAAAACAAAAAAAACTTTGACAGGTTTGTAATTGTTAATAAATTAATTTTTAAGCTAATTCTAATATTTTAGGCCTTCTTTAGGTGTTTCTCGTCGAACTCAAGAATGTTCATGTAGTAATCGGGAACCTTCACGGAACTTCGAACTAAACTCTTTATTTCATCCACCGGGATAAACTGTTCTCATTCCGCTAAACATGACCAGGTACAAGTGTTAAGATATGTTAAGTATTCTATGTCATTATCGCCCGTGGTCAGGATTGAAACTGCAACCTACAGATGATTGTCACTTAGACCTGTATTGACTCAACCCTTAAATCCGTTGTGCCATGTGTCAGACAAGTATGATTCTTATATAGATCTGTCAGCACTAAACCATAAATTTAGAATCCAATCTGATTAAATTTCCATAATTAAAGCTAGCACAGAGGATATAGTTATTTACTACCCTTAACTCAGATGTGGCACAAAGACAGTAGTATGGGGCGCCCAATGAGAATCGAACTCATTAACAATGGTCTGCAAATCTAGCTTGCTAACCATTACACCACGTGAGGTGCCTGTGATGTTACTGTATTGAACTCTTAAGTGAACCCTTAAGAGTTACTGCCCTTTGTCTAGGCAGACAGCTTAGCATAATAAAAATGGCTCCTTAAACCCCTCACACGTCGTCCTAGTTGTACTCCATTTAATTCAGATATACTGACAGTGCCCGCTAACACAGAGAATATAACACCACAATTCACAGAAACTAAGAGAAACCAACAAACCCATAAAAGTCGATAAAGCTCGCATATCTTTTTCTCCAATGGACCAAATTTCATCGTAAGTGTGACGTCCGATTCCATGACCATGCATCTCTTTGTTCACCACATATTTAAGAGCGTTCAGTTTGATGAAAAGTTCGATGCCTTTATAAGGCAGAACTTTCTTAACTTCGGTTAGATCGTCCCCAAATGTTGCTGCGCACATCGTCCTGGAAATAAATAAGTGAAAAATGGGATCAGGAATCTAATATAGGGACTGGCAGAAAAAATCGGATACTACGAGTTTTAAAAGCGAATTAAGAATAATTAAATATATTATTTAAGGTTAAACCTTGTCTAAATCGATAAGTAGTAGCATAGTAACCACCATTAAAAAAAGAAAAATATAATTACATATGCAGTTTATTTTTAAAAGATTTAAAACCATTTGTTTTGGTCAATTTCGACGCGATCCGCCATTCTGTCTCTTTTTCAATGGTTTTAGGCGCTTGTTTACAATTTTACTGTAACATTCGCGATTGCAAAAAAATCTACCAAAAATCAGGTAATTATGCGATTTTAATGAAATTTTCAGTATTGATTGAACAATTAATGAATTTTATAATGCATCAGTTATTTTATTTCAAAACTTTAATTTAGTATTTTTGCTATGAAAAATTAATATATAAAATTCATTTAAAATATGAAAATCCTGATGTTAAGTTTAAAATGTTATATTTTTAGATTTTAAAAATAAATATCTACTTAATGCAAACCTTATTTTAGGTGCCCAAAGTAATAAGTTTTGAAGAAAAACTCGATTGAAAATGTATCCCCTCCCCTTTTTAAGCAGAAAAAACATCGACGTATATTTTTTTCTTTTATAAAATAATAGCCAATTGAATAATTATCGAAATGAGTAAAAAAGAAATCTCCAAAAAATTATTTATTTATTATTTTTTACATTTTATTTTTCGATTTTTGGTACTTATTTTCTCATAGAAGCGCAACCGTAAATTTTTTTTTTGTTTCTATTCATAAGTTCGGTCTTTTATCTCATTATTTATACTGTAATTAGTATCAGTCAAGGACCAACTCAAAACAATTTTACTCCCCCAGCATGAGGGGGGTTAAAAATTAAGTGGCCTGAAAAAAATTAGAAAGTTTTGAAATAAAATAAATAATGCATTATAAAGATCATTCATTGATACATAAACATTGAAAATTTCATTAAAATCCGATAATTTGCTGATTTTTGGTAAATTATTTTCTGTAGGGGGGGGGGCTAAAGTCATTTTGTCAAAAACGCATTTTAGGCTTCGTTTGCCAGTCCCTAATCTAATAAGAACCCCAACTGAGATCTCAATTGGATTCCTATTCTGATTAGATAAAAACTATCTTGATATACACAATCTTAATATAAAAACACCTGTCTTTAATATAAAAACGTGTCTTTCGTTTAAAGTTTTATAATTTAAAAAATAGCAATATTAGATAATTGTTAGTGCAAAATTAATTTTTCACATTCATAATAACATGAAATAATTAATTTTTTTTATAAAAATCAAAAACTATTTTAGTATAAAAACTTGTCTTTGGTTTGTGAATAAACATGAATACACTTTTTAAAATCTTACAGTGAAATTCTAATGTCAAAAAATCGTCTGTTGGTTTTGTTTACAAACAACCGGAAGTTTGCGGTGAAAAGTAAAACCTTTCCTTTTCCAAAATGCTCTTAGGTGGGGTGCTTATTAGATACCTGATCCAAAGAAAGACATTTATAGATTCAATTATTTCATTTATATTCCGGTTAATGCTTAGATATTTACTGTTCCCAGTTAGTAAATATCCATCTGTTTCTATGCATTTGTTTGTTAATCTCTCTCTCTCTCTCTCTCTCTCTCTCTCTCTCTCTCTCTCTCTCTCTCTCTCTCTCTCTCTCTCTGCTCATGTTTATGGACCCAATCGCCTTCTTTTACAGCAGCAACGCTAGAGGATGCTCATTCTTTCAAGAGCTCCAAAAGAAAAAACAGTACCATCAAAATAAGTACAGAATTTTTTTTATATTAATTCTCTTCTTAGCTCAGCTCCATGCTGATTTAAGCTCAATCAATAATTTCATCCTCGTGAATATTATCCAAATTTACTTCTTGCTCATAAGATTAATAGCAAAAAAGGATTCCGGAATTCCGGAATTCCGGAAGAAAATCATTCGGAATTTTTGTTTACCTTTAAATTCACCTCAAAGGTCCGTATAAAAGTATTTACGTATCGAAGGGGCTTTTATTCCCCGTGATCGTTGGCAAATTGTCGGACAAAGAAGAACAAACACAAAGTTGAATGCAGACACTTGTATTACAACATTTACAAGGGTTTTAGACAAAGTGGTTAACAATAAAAAGAGTACGAAGATTTACATAAATGGTAGAACAACAAAAGGGGGTTTGCAAATTAGCTGGAATTTGCGACCAGACTTATCTTCTAAGAGTTCTTGGTATCGTGTTGTTAGGTGTTCATTCGAGCTTCACGGGTCGTTCTTGTTTTAGTTCTCAGTTTGCAATTAAACCGCCGTTGAAGGTTCGTAGAGAGTTTAGGGAACGGTAATACTGCGTTACCCTTAATGCGTGGTTTGTGATAAGTAGGCCCTGATTTTGGGCTAAGTGAGAGAGCGTGGTTTTAGACGCCTCTCTCCAGTAACAGTTCTTGATAAGTAAAGTCTAGGGATCGCTTATTTTTGCGACTTCCCTCGTTGACTGCTCCGTGATAAGTGACATAGGGTTTTAATTTTGGCGCCAATATGCCATTGGCTATTTGTCCCCCTAGAAATCACATTTGTCTCCTTACAATAGAAATCCCATTTGTCTCTTTACAATAAAAATCCCATTTGTCTCCTTACAATAGAAATCTCATGTCTCCTTACAATAGAAATCACATTTGTCTCCTTACAATAAAAATCACATTTGTCTCCTTACAATAAAAAATCCCATTTGTCTCCTCACAATAGAAATCCCATTTGTCTCCTTACAATAAAAATCCCATTTGTCTCCTTACAATAGAAATCTCATGTCTCCTTACAATAGAAATCACATTTGTCTCCTTACAATAAAAATCCCATTTGTCTCCTCACAATAGAAATCCCATTGTCTCCTTACAATAAAAATCCCATTTGTCTCCTTACAATAAAAATCACATTTGTCTCCTTACAATAAAATCCCATTTGTCTCCTTACAATAGAAATCCCATTTGTCTCTTTACAATAGAAATCCCATTTGTCTCTTTACAATAGAAATCCCATTTGTCTCCTTACAATAGAAATCACATTTGTCTCCTTACAATAGAAATCTCATTTGTCTCCTTACAATAGAAATCCCATTTGTCTCCTTACAATAGAAATCCCATTTGTCTCTTACAATAAAAATCCCATTTGTCTCCTTACAATAGAAATCTCACAATAGAAATCCCATTTGTCTCCTTACAATAGAAATCCCATTTGTCTCCTTACAATAGAAATCCCATTTGTCTCTTTACAATAAAAATCCCATTTGTCTCCTACAATAGAAATCTCATTTGTCTCCTTACAATAAAAATCACATTTGTCTCCTTACAATAGAAATCCCATTTGTCTCCTTACAATAGAAATTCCCATTTGTCTCTTTACAATAAAAATCCCATTTGTCTCTTACAATAGAAATCCCATTTGTCTCCTTACAATAGAAATCCCATTTGTCTCTTTACAATAGAAATTCCCATTTGTCTCTTTACAATAGAAATCCCATTTGTCTCTTTACAATAGAAATCACATTTGTCTCCTTACAATAGAAATCTCATTTGTCTCCTTAAATAGAAATCCCATTGTCTCCTTACAATAGAAATCCATTTGTCTCCTTACAATAGAAATCCCATTTGTCTCTTTACAATAAAAATCCCATTTGTCTCCTTACAATAGAAATCACACCTCTTCTTTCTTTCTTTCTTTCTTTCTTTCTTTCTTTCTTTCTTTCTTTATTTTGTCCCATGAATGCATTGATTCTGACTCCATTTGATCCGTGTCGACTTTGTATTGTAAATCCACTTACCAATTTTCAGATCTTGTAAACAGTTTTAGCGCCCCCCCCCCCTCACCTCACTTATTGCCATTAACAACAAATGACTCTTCAATTTTGAATATGACTTTACTTACCAATAAAGTTCTTCTTCTGACATCTTCTGGAAGGCTCTACCGATGGCAAGATCCAAATCACTCACATCTTTATTCAAATTTAGTCCCAGTTTCTTGTTCAAATACTCAATGCAGAATTGTGAATCAGCAACTTTCTTCCCATTATACATCATCCATGGTATCTTTCCTTTGCTTGAAAAAGTCACGCTGTGATCATTCTAGAAACGAGAATCGATGAGATTTTTAAAAAAATACTTGAACCAAAGTGGGTGCATATCGCATAAATGCGTCCTGGTCCCCTGTCCTAAGATCGCTAAGCGATGCCTGCTGAAAATCCGACCCATGCTACTTATGAACCCCCTTGCTGTTTGAAGGCATTATTAAACAAATACAAATAAAAAAAATCAAAGTATTTAGATATTATTATTAATTTTTTTAATTCAAGACAAATTCACAAAAACAATGAAGACATTAAACTAACACAAATAAAAAATCAGAATATTTAGATATTTTTTTTCGGTATTTTTATTTTATTTTAATTTTTAAAAATACTGTCACGTATATTTAAATAAATACGACTGAGTTTCGAAAATAAAAACAATCACTATATCATTTAAAAAATACAAATAAAAAATATTGCTTTCATATCGGAACTTTCGGGAACAACGCCTTCAAACAGCTAGGGAGTTCATAAGTAGCACGGGTCAGATTTTCGGCTGGCACTGCCTAGTGTTTTTTTTTTAGGGCAGGAGGCCAGACGCATTTATGCGATATGCATCAAAAGTGTATGATAAAAAATAGATCGTTGATAGCGAAGTCCCCGTGGAATAATGGCTAACGTGCTGGGCTGCGACATCGTAGTACGCGAGTTCGAACAAAAGTAGCGCTATTACGCTCACTTTCGAACATACACCTTGGAAAGGTATGCACCCCTTCATACATCCCAGGTTAAATATTACCACTGACTGCTGATCATTCAAAAATCTAAATTAAACGTAATACATTTTTGTATCTTATGTTCAAAATTTATATTTCTAAAACTGTCTTTCTTTTCTTTTTTTTTTTTTTCTTTTCTTTTTGCCAAATAAAATTATTGAACTATTTCTCTGAATTTTTTTTAGATGGGGCTTGATAATTTGGATTATTTGGATTATTCAAACTATTGTCCTCATTTTATTGCTATATACATAACGTTTCGGCCGATGTGACCTCTGGCCTTCTTCTGCTAACTTAACACTTGTACCCAGTCATGGTTAGCGGAATGAGAACATGGATTAAATAAAGTTTAGTTCCGTGCGGTGAAGCTCTCGATTACGACAAGAAGGTGCCTGAGTTCGAAGAGAAGGTTTCTAAGATCGAGGAGGGGGTTCCCGAGTTCGATAAGGTTCCCGAGTCCGACAAGAAATACCTGAAGAAGACCGAAGTGTACATCTACTGAAACGTTGTGCAGATAACAATAAATATGAGGACAATAGACCGAATAATCAAAACAATACAAAAAATTATTGTTCTTTTTTATGTGTGTCTGTGTGTTTGGTTTGTTTGTTTGTTTGTTTTGTTTTGTTTTACGGCATATCAACCTCAGTGGGTCATTTAATGCCGATAAAGTTTTGAAATAAATCAATTCTTAATGGATAATACATTTTTTTTATAAATACATTTTTCTATTTAACCCATAGATGGGACCCTAACAGGTACTACCACTCCGGGTCAGAGTGGACCAGAGAGCAATGGTGATGAAGGGGTGCTCCACATTCCCCAAACCTCCAAAACTGGAACCTCACCATCAGATAGAGTTTAACGTCATTCCCAGGACATGTAGACCCGCAGCCACAGCCTTCTAGCATCCATATGATAAACAAGGGTTGGGGCTTGCCATAAGGGCAATAGGGTTGGGAAAATAATATAGGTGCTAGGGTTTGACGTGACCAGCCGATTGATCGGAAGGGGCCTCTCCAACCGCCCGTCTAGCCCAAGATAGGGCCAAACTGGAGTATTGCATGTCATGAACTGCTCATCCACCTGGGCTCTATTCTTAAGCATCACGGGTCGCCACCCACGGCTAACAGGTGGCCCCATTGGGGGAGTCTTACCCCTCTGCAGAGGTGTAGTCGGAGCATTCTAACGCCCCAGCCGACAGGGCGGAATTTTCTTCTTTATTTAAGTTTTCAATGACCAAGTTCGTATATCCATCGTCATGTCCGGTTATACGAATCTGTTATTAGTTTGACGATAGCCTAAATGGATTTTAGGAATTGGGAAATTCATCGCATGGTAAATTATCTTATCGGATTAATTCCTCATATAATATAGGTTTCTCTAACAGAATTTACTGACGATAAATTTCCATACGATGAATTTACCGACGATGAATTAACCGGACACGAACTGAATGATGGGATGTGATATCGCATGAATATGATGGAATACAGTTTTTCATAGAGACAAACCTAAATACGATATGTGCTGTTTTAAAAGAAACCTCTTAAAATATTCCTTTCACTAAAGTAGGATGGCGAAAATTTCGGTAAGACAGCACTTCCCTTTAAACTTTTTTTAAACTTTTATAAAAATTTAAACTTTTATAGAAATTTAAAACTGTAAATTATCAGTTATTCAAATATTTTTCCTTAAGAAAAGAGTCTAAACTTACATATAAAAAATGTGAATTTCCTAATTATAACACTAAAATAAATTACGTTAAAAAGAGCACATCTTTAAATGCGCCATTTTTACAAATACAGATTTTAATTTATAGAACTCTTTCGTTTTAAAGAGTGTAAAACAAATAATTTCTACATGTAATAATTTAAAATCCTTCCTCTTCATAATTCAGCACAAATTACATTTTTCATCTTTTTTATGTTTCATCCATTTTTTTTTTTCGATTTTAGTTGAATTTTAATTCACGGGGTTTTTAAAAAATGAAATTTTGGGCATAGCTACACCAACAGGAGCAGGTAACTCTGTTAGAGTGATGTCCCTTGCAACGCTTGACATGTGATTTGTACGGAAGTATGTTTTAGTAAAAACAAATGTTTACAAGTGGTCTAAACATGGGTTTGCCACTACGACCCTGAGTAGAAAAAGCAGTCTATGGAGTGAAAACACACTGACTCTCCGGTAAAGAAAAAGTTCCGCGTGCATTGGTCAGTAAATAAGGCAATGCTGATAGTCTTATATATATATATATATATATATATATATATATTATATATATATATATATACACACACACACACACACACACACACACATATATATATATATATATATATATATATATATATATATATATATATTATATATATATAGCTATGTTCAAGGATAGCGAAGAGAGATCATAATTTTTTTTAATTTCTTAATTTCAAAACAATTACCAAAAATCAGGGAATTGTCCAATTTTAATGAAATTTTCACCAAATTATTATTCAACGACTTAATCTTATAAACGATTAGCTATTTCATTAAAAGAAACTTAAAAAAAAAATTTTTTTATCAATTCAGAATTGGGGGGGGGGTGACCTTTGACCATTTGAAGAAAAAAATTCCCGGTCTTTAATTTTTACATTTCATGAAAGATCATATCCTGAAGAATATATAGAAAAATAAAAAAAATTAAAAAGATATAAATTTAATACTCTAAAAAAGTGATTTTAAAATTTAAAAGTTATTTTCTTAATACTCAAAAAATAAATAATGTAGCATGTTTTTGTTTTTTCGCAGTTTAAAAAAATTTTTTTTCTTTAAATTGATGCAAAAAGAAATTATTTTATCTAAGTTAAACTGAGTTTTTTACTACATTAAAAATTTCAAAGTCAGTTTTACATGTCCGTCAATATCCGTGACTAATTTGAAAATTTAACAAAAGATAGCCCTGAATTTTATCTTTGAAGAAATCTAAGTTTTTTAAAAAAATATGCTATGATATGCTGCATATTTTCCAAGATTACAATTTTTTTTTTAAATCGTCAATTTCAATTATGGATGACAGAACGGACCGAATTCTCTCCCAGTCTAAATAAATATGCCAATCACAACAGAGAAAAGTATATTTGGCTACATTTCGAAGAATAAATATTTTTTAAGATATTGGATAGAAAATCCCATGTTTATCTTTTACTTCGAAATACCCGGATGTGAAAACAGACGAGATAGTAAAAAAAAATTTCAACGGCTAACAAGGAATGGATCTAAGGGAGATAATTGCGTAAAAAATAGGAGCTATGTCTCTTTAACTTGAACATATATTATACTGATTAGAATTGTCAAATTCAGAAAACAATCTAATTCTTTTTAGCACAACATTAAAATGACATTAGATTTTATCAAAAACTCTAGAAAAATTTTGGGTTAGGGCTGATAAGACTAGAAACATCTTATTATAATGGATTGTGAGTTTTTCTATCTGTAACCGAAACTATATTACTACTCAAGTGACAATTACCGTAGTTATTTACGTTACATTCTCCATGATTATCATTTTATCTTAAACCTCAATTATTAATAAAATGGTTTTACATTATTGATACTGTTGACCATATCTACATACTGATAACATTCAATTGTATTTATATACAACAAAATAGCGGTTTACAATGTGAACGGGAAGGCTAATTTGCATATTGATATTAAAATTTAATTTTAATAAATATGTGTTTGGTATTATTGATTTCTAATTGTTTGATTTTATCTTAATGAATATGAGCAAAAATCTCCTGAATAAATCTTAAAAGAAATCCATTAACAAGAAGAAATAACTGTAATTTTATTCTTTACTTTCTATTTTAACTAAATAGTTAAATTAGAAAAAATTAGCAATGAAAGACGGAAGTGATGGACGAGTAAGTTTCAGTTGTTCTATGTTTCAAATCTTTTTATCTGCATTCTTATTTAGCTTCATTAGCCTTTCTAATTTGATATAATATTTTATTACATTAAAACTTAAATACTTGCACCCGGAGGTGCATATATTTGCTAGTCTATTTAATTGATCCTTCTGAATACATAAAAATATTGCACGATAAGGTTACAAATGATTACAAATTAGACCATAAAGATTCTATTTCTCAAATTAACCGCGATACTAACACATTTGCTAGCAAACTAAATATAAATGATAGAATGGGCAAATTGGAGGAAAAATGTGCATACATATTATTTAAAGATCATAAAACTAATTTCTTAGATAAGCAACATTCTAGACTAATTAATCCATCAGAAACCGAATTAGGTTTAGTTTCTAAAAATCTAATTAATGAGATTGTCTCTAACATCCTTAGAAAATCTAGTTATAATCTGTGGAAGAGATCTATTAAAACTATTAAGTGGTTCAATGATATTAAATATAAAAGCAAATGCACCTTTATCCGATTTGATATTATGGATTTCTACCCCTCTATATCCAAAGAACTTTTATTAAATAGCCTTACACATGCTAAAACCTTTTGTGATATCTCTGACGAACAAATACAATTAATATTAGCATGTAGAAAATCTGTTCTTAAGCTACATAATTCCACATGGATCAAAAATAACCTTGATAACTTTGATGTTCCTATGGGAGCATATGATTCATCACAATAGCAGTAGCGACGATAATAAAATATATTGAATGAACTCACCATGTAGGGAATATTAGCCATCCGTAAAAGGTTTCAAGTTTGAGTGGAAATGGTGAGACACTTGGTGCCGTTGGGTCTTCCCATTTGATATAAAAGAACAGTATTCATCGGAACATCAGGTCCTTTCTGGAAATAAGTTCTGGAAGAAAAGTCACAAAAATGTAACGAAAGAAAAAAAAAAAAAAAAAGGAATAAATGAATCATTACATAGTAGAGGGCACCCGATGTCTGCAAGAGGGATATGAAGACATGCCATATCAACACCAACACATGGGAGGCTTGTGCAAAATACCGTGCGACCTGGCGCCTCCTCGTCAAACAAGAACGAGTAGCCGCCGCAGAAAAGAGAGCCAAAAGGAAGGAGAGACAACAGCAACTCCAGCAAGCATCACTGTTTGTTTGTTTGTCCCTGCACCAGAGATTGCCATTCGAAAATTGGTCTGTTGAGGCACTAACGCAGTTGCAGATTTTTTTTAAAGTGGACACTACGCCATCGTCTTTAGTAGACGGACGGATGCAAACAATATAATATATAATATATATATATATATTATATATATTATATATATATATATATATGTGTGTGTGTGTGGTGTGTTGGTGTGTGTAATATGATATGTAATATAAATAATATGTAATATATATATATATAAAAGGAAATTTGGTATGTACCTGTCGACTTATAACTCACAAACGAGAGGTCATTCATATCTGAAATCTTGCATACCACTCAATATGCTTATAACTAAGAAAACAGACAACATTTTTTTTTTTTTAATAATTAATCGATATAATTCAATAATAAGAAAAAAAATATCGTATACAGACACCCCACTCACTACCCCTGACACGAGTTTTTAACTCTCAAGACAGAAAAATCAAAAAACTACCGTTAACATAATCTACGCCACATAGACTTCCCAGAAACCCTAATAGAAAACTGTTTGGAATTTTTAATTGGATCTCTATAATTCTATACAAAATAATGAATGATAAATAATAATTTCTATCCAAAAAACATTCATAATTTATCTCATGTGACTGGTGCTGGGCCCGTCTACGAGACCGTTATTGAATACTAATCTATGTTAAAAAAAAATTGTTGCTTTTCTATAGAGAGTGTGTGATATATATTACTTCAAAATATCGTCTTAGGTAAAACTATATGGCCTCAAAAATTGAATTAACAGCATTAGATTTGCAACTTCAGATTAAAAATTCAGAAGTTCTAATATTTATATCAGCTATCAAACCTTATAAATTTAAGGCAAATGAATGATATGTAATTTAGCGTGAAGTTGTTCGTAAAGCATTTAATTTCATTACGTGTTTTGGCGTTAGATATGTTTAAGGCTACATGAAAAATCGGCAATAAACATATAAAAAAAAAGAGAGAGAAATAAGAAATTACAGTTATTCGCCCATTTCATTCATAAAGGAGGAGAAGAAGAAAGAGAAAAAAAAGGAGAGGAAAAGGAAATAAGAAGAGAAATTATAACCACGCAAATAAAAACATAAGCACGTCCATTTCTGAAAATAAACTCTGATGATGAAGTTCATGCTTCGAAATCGATAAGACAAAAATAACATCTTTTTGTTTTTATTTTTCATACGCATTGTATTGGCCTTCAAAATATTAATATATTATAACATACTTAACAATGCTTCAAGTAAATTACCAATTGCTTTTATACATATATATATATATATACATTCATTATCACCAGAGGTTGCTTTTTGTGTAAAAATAATGAAGATTTTATCTATATCTGGGACGATATTTAAAAATTAGTATTTGAATAGTAAGAGAAGGGGAAGTCATTGGTTGTGTTAGTGATTAAACATAAATCAATTATATAAGACTAAAACAATAAAACGATTTGCGAGACTAATTTTTATTAACCCCTCCCCCTCTACCTAGGCAACGCTGGGTAGCCGATTCTAGTTTCAAAATAAAGAGAATTTGCTTACGTATATATAAAAAAGACCAGCAAAATAATAAGCAGGAGTAAAAATATTATTCCAAACATCTCGAAGATTTTTGATAAACTGAAGAAGAAGATTATTCATTATCATATATATATATATATATATATATATATATATATATATATATATATATATATATAAATATACATGTGTGTGTGTGTATGTGTGTGTGTATTATATATATATATATATAATATATATGTATATATATATATATGTGTGTGTGTGTGTGTGTGTGTGTGTGTGTGTGATGTACATGCGCACACCTGTATAAATGAGTATATATATTTACTTATCGTAAAAAACAGCTAATAATAGCCATTGCCGTTTCGCGCATTCACACACGCAGGGGCGCACACATGCAGAAGCGCACGCACATACGCACGCACCTATTCATACATGCATGCATCTATTAAAGCTATAAAATGTACCCATAGCAAAAAATAACGCAGGTGAGTATGCGTACAAAGTCATAAGTGTATATAAACAAATGTATGGACAGTACACATACACATATCATGTCAAACATACAACACACACACACACACACACACACACACACACACACACATATATATATATATATATATATATATATATATATATATATATTATATATATGTATGTCACATAGATACGCACATAGTTTCTGATAAATATCAAAGAACTTTTATGTTGAGTGAATGAATTAGGGAAATAAAGCAGATGCTCTCATATAAAAAACAATGACCTTTTTGTTATCAGATAAACATTGGGCAACAAATTAAAAAGGGGTTTTGGTTACTTATAATTTAACTCCTATATATAGATCCGAGTAAATATATGAACCCTCCGGGTGCAAGTATTTAAGTTTTAAAGTAATAAAATATTATATTAAATTAGAAAGACTAATGAAACTAAATAAGAATGCAGATAAAAAGATTTGAAACGGAGGGGAGTATAATTGAAAAATAGAACAACTGAAAACTTACTCTTCCATCAATCCCGTCTTTCATTGCTAAATCTTCCTAATTTAACTATTTAGTTAGAATAGGAAGTAAAGAATAAAATTACAGCTATTTGTTCTTGTTAATGGATTTCTTTAATGATTTATCCCCGAGATTTTTGCTCATATTCATTAAGATAAAAGCAAACAATTAGAAATCAATAATACTAAGCACATATTTATTAAAAACAAATTGTTAATGCAAATTAGGCTTCCCGTTCACACTGTAAACCGATATTTTGTTGTATATATAAATACAATTGCATGTTATTGGTATGTAGATATGGTCAACAGTATTAATAATGTAAAACAATTTTTATTAATAATTGAGGTTTAAATAAAAATTAAAATCATGAAGAATGTAACGTAAATAACTAAGGGAATTGTGACTTGAGTAGTAATATAGTTTTGGTTACAGACTGAAAAGCACACAATCTCCATTATAAATTGAGTTACGAGTAGAACGAATTAAACTCGTAAGTCAAGGTAACACTATATTCAATCCACTGAATAAGAATATAACTATAATTTCTTTGTTGCAGCTCTAGTTTTCAAGATAATGGACTCATCAATAAAAGTTCACTGAAATCTGGGTTTTTTTTTTAAATATTTACAGGTGATAATATGGCTACCTCAGAGAAAATCCATATTTGACTTTGTGAAAAGAACTACACCACTGCTTACGTTACAGTAATTTCAGGAATTACGCAAATTTATCAATGAGTATTTAATTCATACTCAATATCATTACTACATTAAATGAAGAGAACGCTGTATTATATATACTAGCAAAATTAAAAAAACACCCTCCGGGCGATGTAAAAATAAATTTTTGAAAGATATTGCTTGAGGAGGTGGAAGTTAAAAATTAAATGTCGGAGAGATTGAACCATAAATCATGAAACCATCAAATTTATTAAACGAGTAAAAAAACAAAAAACAATTTGAAATCGAAACTAAGTTCTATTAACTTTGAATATCTATTAAAATAAAACAAACTATATATAAATATATGATACTGGGGATGTATCTATTAAAACTTGTTTTAAAAAACAATGAGGACTGTCTAATGTTGCATGCTCAAATTTTGAGTGTATTTATTCTATGTTATGACGATTTCGGGTATAGTGACGTAAGCAGTGACGTAGTTTTTGTTACAGACAAAAACCGGAAGCAAATCTCCATTATTAATAGATATATGTTCTGTAGTAGTACGCAACAAAGGATCGTCTAAGTATTTTTTAGAATAAGTTTTAGTAAATACATGCCCAATAGTTTGTTTGATTTTAATATATATTTAAATTATCTAACATATAGATTTTTACGAGAAAATTATTTTGAAACAAATATCATCATATAAACTGAGCTTAAATGTTAACAACGGTGATTTTTTCCGTAAGATTCAACCGGAAGTAGTTTGTTTACTTTTATTTTTTTTAAATGCAAAAACTACAGTTTGATTTTATTCGGTCAATTAGATTATATAAATTGCTTTTTAATTTTAATTTATATAAATTTTATCTTATTCTTTAAAAATTAAATAAAGTTATTCACTTAATTTATTAATTGATCAATACATGCTTAAATTAATAAATATGATATTTATTAAATCTCTAAGAAAATGAATTAAAAGCGTAATAACATGTATTATTATTTATTCTTATTATTTATTATTTATTATATTTATTTTTGATTTAAAAAATGCATACTTTATATATTCTTTATTACTGATGTTATTTTTCATCAGCAATATATTTATTTAAATTAATTTCAGCGAAGTAATTAATAGTAGTATTTTGTTTATTGTTTAAACCATACACATTCAAGTTTAATTTTATTCCGTAATAGATTATTAAAATAGCTTTTAATTTTATTTTTATATAAACTTTATTCTATTCTTTGAAAATTAAATACAGCTATTTAATTAACGTAATGCTTACTTCATTAGATAAATGCTTACTTCATTAGATAAATGCTTACTAAAGTAAGAGAGTTAGTTTTTTTTCCGGGGCTGTGTTTAAATATTCAGGTTGTAACGCCCTCTAGTGGCAAACCCTGGCGACAAGGGAAGGGAAGATAACCATGTTCCACGCTCAAGCTCATCCCAACAAGAGAAGACAATCTCTACATACCCATTGCATTTCCAACACCAACAATGGAAATCATAATTTAATTATAACATCGGTCGAACGGTCACTGCCCTTTCCTGTAGACTAAGATGAGGAGTGGTATCATCATCAACTCTTATCAAACTCATATCAATCAACACAAGATCACATAACTTTTACTAAATATTTGACAACATGTTGGAAATTGGGTTATCTGCCCACCGGAAGTCCGGACAATAGGGCACAGAGGATAGAACCCTAAATCAGCAGAACCAATACTGCAGGCACTAGCAGAAGACCAGAGTCGGCACGCTAGAGAAAGACGTCAACTCCAACAAGCAGACAACACCGAGACAACAAGATAAGTGCACACAAATCTCTTGTATTACTTTTATATATCCCGCCAGTAGAAATTCTCTGGCAAACACTTAAAGACATTTGCACAAGAATTACACATACACATTAAATACTATCCCAGAAATAAAACTGTTAACCCATTTATAAACTATAATTTGCCTTGTCTCCTTCCTTTACGACTGAGATACTAATTCACCCCAGTATTTCTGTTAAACAATTGATATAACAATAATTTGATATAACAAAGGTTATACCAAAAAGAAAACTCCAAATAATAAAAGCTGTCCTAATAAAAATAAAACAACCTACATAAAATATATCTTTCACCCTAAAGATAGTAACATATACTTAAGATTTTGGTTTCTTTATTGAATGGCATATCAACCTTCGTGGGTTATTTAATGCCAAAGCATGTATCCTTATAAAAAAAAAGTAAAGTCGTCGGGGCGGCCTAAAGTCGGTAACAGCCAATCAGCGAGGGAGTCTAATCCCTTTTCAATAGCGCTAGACAAAGGAGATTGTTTTGGCGTCTGAGGTGGTGCGCCACACCTATCATCAGCTCCTTACTTTACCGCACATATCCCTTTGCTACTCATACGTTGAGTTGGCGAGGACCGGTATCGAACTAGGAACCTTGTGGTTTCTAGCCGAACGCTCTACCGACTGAGCTAACCCGGCCCATAAGAACAGTATTGGTAGTATTTACCCCGTAGATGAGGGGATGAAGGGGATCATACATTTCCCAAGTGTATTAGTCCGAAAGTGAACGTAATAACGCGACTGGAGTTCGAACTCGCTTACTACGATGTCATAATTCAGCACATTACCCACTACGCTACGGGGACTACCCCTACTTAAATTCCTTGCTAATGCCATGACTTTCTGAATTTTAAAAACGACACCACGTTACTTACTTAATTGATAATGGCAACCAATGGTCGAACAACAAATAAAAAAAAGCATTGGACTATTTTTATATACGAGGCCTCATATTGAAAGATACGAAACCCCTACTAAACCCAGGAATATATCTAATGACACGTCCCAGCGCATCTATAAGATGTGCTTTTCTTAATATATTTATAGGTTACCTAGTTTGTTATTATATTTATAGGTTAACCAGTTTGTTAATATATTCATAGGTTAACCAGTTTGCTAATATATTTATAGGTTAATCAGTTTGTTAATATATTTATAGGTTAATCAGTTTGTTAATATATTCATAGGTTAACCAGTTTGTTAATATATTTATAGGTTAATTTGTTTGAATATATTCATAGGTTAACCAGTTTGTTAATATATTTATAGGTTAACCAGTTTGTTAATATATTCATAGGTTAACCAGTTTGTTAATATATTTATAGGTTAACCACTTTGTTAATATATTCATAGGTTAACCAGTTTGTTAATATATTTATAGATTAACCAGTACATCTGGGAATAGGCCAGATGACATGTGGGAATAGATCAGATGACAACCAAGATTATCTTGGTGATTACTGGAGGGTCAATTGACAACAGAGAAAATACGACAACCGGGGCAAGAACTGGCGCTTCAGCTTGCATCTTCTGTAATGAAGAATTCAATTTTATGAAGGTTCCATTCCCTCAAGTAATCCCCAGAGGATGGAGGATTAGTTCCTTTCAAAAATAGATTTTTACACCGCCCGGACGGTGTTTATTTATTATGCATTTATCTTTTTGCTAATAAAGATAGTATATAAATGCAATCAATTCTTACTGGAAAAGTTATAGAAGCCAATATTGATAGATGATAATTGTAAGACTTTCACCAAGACAATTATTGTATAAATTCGGCAAGAAAACTGGTTGCTAAATGAAAAAGAAATTAAAAAAAAAAAACATTGTTCTATGTTTAGTTAATACGCAAGAAGCATGAAATAAAAAGTTTAAATGATTCTTTTTCAAAGCCTTTGTTTAAAATCAGAAAAGGCTTTGCAATAACAAAACAACGGATGTAATTAACTGAGAGCTATTCAACACCCAGATTTTAATTTGATTTTTTAAAAGTCTAATTATTACATCGGATGAAAAATACGGATCTGCAAACAAAAATGTGTTTAGTCAATGAAAGCAGAATTTAGAGAAACATTTCTGCACTCTATTTGTCTACCAAATTTAGATTGGTTTTGTTTGTTTTGTTTCACAGCATATCAACCTCAGTGGGTCATTTAATGCCGATAAAGTTTTGAAATAAATCAATTCTTAATGGATAATACAATTTTTTTATAAATACATTTTTCTATTTAACCCATAGATGGGACCTTAACAGGTACTACCACTCCGGGTCAGAGTGGACCAGGGAGCAATGGTGATGAAGGGGTGCTCCACATTCCCAAACCTCCAAAACTGGAACCTCACCATCAGATAGAGTTTAACGTCATTCCCAGGACATGTAGACCCGCAGCCACCGCCTTCTAGCACCCATATGATAAAAAGGGGCTGGGGCTTGCCATAAGGGCAATAGGGTTGGGAAAATCATATAGGTGCTAGGGCTTGACGTGACCAGCCGGTTGATCGGAGGGGGTTTCTCCGACCGCCCGTCTAGCCCAAGATAGGGCCAAAGTGGAGTATTGCATGTCATGAACTGCTCATCCACCTGGGCTCTATCCTTAAGCATCACGGGTCGCCACCCACGGCCAACAGGTGGCCCCATTGGGGGAGTCTTACCCCTCTGCAGAGGTGCAGTTGGTGCATTCTAACACCCCACCGACAGGGTGGCAGAATTTATAGAAAAATTTCTGTACTATATTTGTCTACCAAATTTCACCCACGGCTGTACCAAATGTTCATGGCATTTTTTACCTGTATAATGTGATATTTCAAAGTTCACTATCTATTCACCTGTCCTATTAATATTGTAATCTGAGTCCTTCTGCTCAATTACAATGATCAAGGCATCAATTTTTGTACTTTGCTTACGGTAGGATCTCAGCGGTGGGAGAGCCGCTGTGAGTGGTTTAAAGTAGGCAAAGAGCTAAATCATTAAAATCTTTTTCGTATTCTTTTTGAACAACAAAATATTCAAAGTTTGATAATTGTGTGTGTGTGTGGTATAAAAATTCAAATTCAAACTGCAATTTATCTAATTTGATTTTATGTTTCAACCTGAAAAAGTACGGACCATATTACCTTTAGGCACCCCTTTTTGATCTCGATTAAGAAAGGACATGTTTTTCATTTACACCGTCAATATCCGGTTGTTTGTTAGGGGTTAGGGTTAGGGTTTAGGGTTAGGGGTTAGTTTTATAATTTAAAAAAATCTAAAAATCGTCTGTTAAAACAACCGTATATTGACGGTGTAAATAAAAAAACATGTCCTTTCTTAATCGAGATCAAAAAGGGGTGCCTAAAGGTTATATGGTCCAAAAAGACGAACGAAGTAATTGCTTTATTCAAATCTAACTTATCTATAGTCCATTTAAGATGTGGGGATTCTTTTAGTATCTATAGTGGCTGATCCAAGGGGAGACAACTTTGCCTGACATAACCTGTCTTGGTCTTATTTGATTGATGAGCTTTTGTCGAACAGGTTGGAGGGGTTGGTAAATATATAAAAATGAAATTGAAATATGAGAGATTTTTGCAATTCTTATTCATTAGTTAAAATCTGACTAAACTGTTTTCCTGTGAAAAAGATAGGAAATTTTGAATTTAATTTCGATTTATTGAAGTCGAATATTTTGAATATCCAAAGATTGTCTCCCTTGGTGTCATGTTAATTTTCTTTATGTTGCATTGTACCCGGTTAATTTTAAGATAGTTACTAGTGTTCATTTTTGGATTTATTGAATAATAATGAACAATTCAAACTAAAACAAATATGTAAACTTAAATCACTTCCAGTTGTACTCACCTCCCCACTTCCACTCCACCACACACATATATCTTATTATAATGGAGATTGTGGGTTTGTCTGTCTGTAACCGAAATTATATTACTACTCAAGTTACAATTCCTTTAGTTATTGACATCGCATTCTCAATGATTTTTTTTTTTTATCTAAACCTCAATTATTAATAAAATTGTTTTACATTATTATTACTGTTGACCATTTCTACATACAAACAACATGCAATTATATTTATATATACAAAAATAGTGGTTTACAGTGTGAACGGGAAGGCTAATTTGCATATTAATATTAAAAAATCGAATTTAATAAATATGTGTTTAGTATTATTGATTTCTAATTGTTTGGTTTTATTTTAATGAATATAAGCAAAAATCTCTTTAATAAATCTTCAATGAAATCCATTAACAAAAAAAAAATAACTGTCATTTAATATTTACTTCCTCATTTAACTAAATAGTTAAATTATAAAAAATAATAATGAAAGACAAGAGTGATCAAAGAGTAAGATTCAGTTGTTCTATTTTTCAATTATACCCCCTTCTGTTTCAAATCTTTTTATCTGCATTCTTATTTAGTTTCATTAGCCTTTCTAATTTAATATAATAGTTTATTACATTAAAACTTAAATACTTGCACCCGGGGGGGGGGGCATATATTTGCTAGTATATATAATATTGCTCCGTATATAATTGAGTTATTGGTTATACATTGAGCTCTCTTAGGGATTTATAAAAATCCTCGTATGAATATATATTTTTGCACCTACAAGAGCATACAGTATGGTTGTACAGTGTGATTTCGATGATCCCAAGTAGAATCATCTCTTACTTACCAGTCATTTGGATTATCTTACACACACACACACACACACACACACACACACACATATTTATATATATTATATATATATATATATATATATATATATATATATATATATATATATATAACAGACTGAGTAAAATCCAACAAAATGTAATTAAAAGTTGAGAAATAAAAGCGGATAAAACACAAACAACTTTATTCAATAAACATTTTGCTTCGGTGTATTAACGAGGCTTCATCAGAATTTAGAAAATTTTTCTACACTATATTTCAAAAATATAATTAAAATCAAAAATGTCATTCTTAACCTTTTTTTGATGAATATAAAAAAAGGAAAAGAAAAACAAATGTTCATTAATTAACATAGAATTGTACTGTTCTACCAAAAATAAAGTAAACGTCAAATGAAGATTAGGGAATTTTCGGTTATTTCCTATAACTCCAACATAAACAAAGGGGAATCACTCTTGACTGATAAATTATTTATTCATTTATTGATCTACTAGGAAAAAAGAAGACGGGGTTAGGGTTAGGGTTTAGGGTTAGGGTTAGGGTTAGGGTTAGTTTAATGGGAAAAATAAATAAACAATTTATCAGTCAAGAGTGGTTCCCTTTGTTTATGTTGGAGTTATAGGAAATAACCGAATTTTCTTTTTCTTTTAATGTTCAAACTCAATAAAATGTCATTAATTGTCAGAAAAATGTTTCTGTATTTATTCTACAAACTGTGTAAGTTTGTTTGTGTCCAAAGTGGCAAAGAATTTACAAAAAGAATTGAAAGTTTTCATGTTGTTCAAATCTTCAAATGAAAATATTTCCGGTTCTTGGGTTGTTCTCAATTGAATAATCATAAAGCTAGATATGTAATATGTAGATATGTAATATTAATGTTTAAAACCTAAAAAAAAGAATTAAAAAATAAATAAAAAAATTAAAAAAAGATAAAATAAAATTAAAATAAATGAATAAATGAAAATAAATGTACAAAATTCAAATACGTGTTTATGTTAGTTACGCATTTTAAAAGTAAAATGATAATTGTTATAAAATAGGAATATAATAGATAAGAAAATAAAAATAAATATAATTAATGAATGGATAAATCATCTTTTTCTTATTATATGTGTCTAATAAATTGTTGTTTTCTTAAAGTTTTGAAAATGACGTCTCCGAATGTCAAGCGTCTTACTTAGTTACCTCCCTTTCAAAGTCAGATTACACAACGTTGAAGAAATACAATTATTTAAGGGTTTGCTCTTCCAATTGAATTGTTTTAACTAAAATATATTTGAAATGAAATGGATCAAAGTCAAATAACCTTGGCCAAACCATTGAAACATTTTCAGGTTTGACCTTAATAATTCCAGAAAATCTGTTTGAAATCTCGTAAAAAAGGCTTAGATGTACGGTCAGACGAACACGGACACATAAGATTATGGTTCTTAGTATATTGACTAGCATATATATATATATATATATATATATATATATATATATATAGTTCAATGAGAAATCAAAACAAATAAAAGTTTTTGCTTTTATTTATTTAATTACGGGAACGGTATTACGACCAGCGGTTTCTTGCTGAAAGCATTCATCGGGTAATACGAAAAGTTCCTTTAAAAATGACAGAAATTGTGTAAATGGTCAAATGTGTGCGTTTTTTTTAACTGTATTCTCGTGTTTGCGTGTTTACGTGATGCGGAATGTTTTTTTTCTTCTACGTGTGCGTATTTTTGTTTGTGCGTATGTGTATGATGTCATGCGTGTGCGCGTGGGAATGTATGAAGGCTGTGATGATATAATTGTCTCCACGCGCGTGTGTGCGTATAAATATGCGTATTTGTGTTTGGTATTCTTGGTTACGTATGTTATGTGCAAATTAATATAATGTATTTTTTAAATGTATTTTTAAAATTATGCTGTTAATAATAATGAACATGTTATTTATTGCGTTGGTGGTGCATGTGGACGTTACATTTGTATGATATTATTGTACAATGTATATAGGTAGAGGGAAAGATACTTACAGTTTGGCGGATCTGTTGTAGTGTTTACAAATTATATTACTATTTTATATATATATATATATATATATATATATATATATATATATATATATATATATATTATATATTGGTAGAAGAGGTGTGTGTGGGTTATGTATATGGATCGAAGTGTGATAGCAGGTGTTTTTTTCATGTCGGCATTTTGATAGGATTTCCGATCTTTTGTTTAGTAGGGTCTGTTGTGATGGATGAGTAATATAAAGTTTTTTCTTGGAGACAAAGAAGGCATCTTTTAGATGTTTTGCTGTAAGCGGGTGCAACTTTCAGAATCTCCCAGCTCACATCTGGCGAAATGTCCATATCTTTCAAGTTCCATATATGTGTGGATAGTGTTGTTTGTGTAGAATATTTCTGTTCGAAATGAAAGTCTATGGTTGTAAATTCTTTGTTTCAGGGTTCCTTCCGTTGCTCCTATGTATTGTTTGATGGCGGTGTCTGTTTTCACAATAGCTCTGTACACCACATTTTTCTGGAGACAGTTTCCTTGTAGAGGGCACGAACTCTTGTCCCTACAGTTGCATTGGTTGTTACTTCGCGTGGTGTTTTGTTGGTTTTCCAACTTTTTATTATGGCTTTTCATGATTTGGGCTATATTCCTTGTGCAACTGTAGCTGATTTTTAAGGTGTTTTTGTTAAAAATATTGGCTAGAGGGCCATATATATATATATTATATATATATATATATATATATATAGCAAGGCTGTGCTGCTATCACACTCGAGGAAACACAAAATGTCTTCTTGATAGCATGCACAACATGAGAGCAAAGAAATCACTCACTGCTGACCCTCATCTATCGTTCACGATAGGAGAGTCCACCATATATATATATATATATATATATATATATATATTATATATATATATATATATATATATGGAGATAGGATGGATGTAGTAGAATCCGACAGTATGAGGTAGGTAGAAGGATGGTGAACAAGAAATGAAAACTCAAAACAAATCAGAGAGTTGAAACGTTTCGTCCGAATTCATACGGACATTTGCTTTCAATAAAAATCATTCGACTGAAGATGTTCGTATGAATTCGGACGAAACGTTTCAACTCTCTGATTTGTTTTGAGTTTTCATTTCTTGTTCACCATTCTTATATATATTATATATATATATATATATGGTGTGTGTGTGGTGTGTGTGTGTGTGTGTGTGTGTGTACAAAGGGAATGACTTACCGGTAAAAATATATTGGGTTGGTCTCAATATTTGGTTGGTATAATAATGGTACACATAATAACCTACTCGGGTTTCACCATAAGGATCTTCAGGGTAAAATCCACTGGATTAATCAAGATATTGATTAATTGCAGTCGATTGCACGTGTGCATTTTTTATAAGTCAGCATTATAACAAATATAAAGTGCTCAATACGTAAGTAGAGAGGATTTAGTATTATAGTTGTGTACAGAAATAACCTACTCGAGTTTCACCATAAGGATCTTCAGGGTTAAATCCGCTGAATTAATTAATTTAATGACAAACGCGATATTGACATGGCGTAAATGTAGATGTTAATATGGAATATCTAAAAACATGTTTAAAAAAAAAAAATTTTTTTTCAAAGAATCAAACTTAAATATTTTAAAAAATCCTCTTTAAAAATTTTTTTTTCTTTTTTTTCTCCTTCTCCTCTCTCTCTCTCTCTCTTCTTCTTTTTTCCTCTTTTTTTCCCTTTTTCTTCCTTTTTTCTTCTTTTTCCATTTTTTATCTCCTTTTCCCTCCTTTCTTTCTTCTTTTTCTTTTTCTTTAAAAAAATACATTTTGAGTTTTTTTTTTTAATATTCTTTTTAATGAATGCATTTAGCAAAAATTTCTGATCTTTGGTTCAAAAGTTTCCTGGTGTTGGTAAAGCACACTATTATTCATTTTTCCTGGGAGCATAGGTGGCAGAATTTATCACCTGGGTTATAGGATCGGGATTTTTAAAAATAATTTCCCATTTTATAATGGGGTCTGTACTGTATTTATTTTGTCATTCAACTTTTCAAAATGACGCAACAGCGTTCATTAACTGCGAAACAGTTTTCAACGGTCATAATTACAATATGAACTCCCGCAGTTAACTGTAATTAATCAATATCTTGATAAATTGAGTGGATTTAACCCTGAAGACCCTTATGGTGAAACTCGAGTAGGTTATTTATGCACACACACACACACTATATATATTATATATATATATATATATATATATATATATATATATCCTATTATATTGACATCAAAATAAAATAAAATATATTTTCTAGCAAAATATATATATATATATATTTTCCTATTATTTTGATATAAAAAAAATATATTTCCTATTATACTGACTAGCAAAAAATATTTCCTATTTGATATCAAAATAAAAAATATATATTTCCTATTATACTGACTAGCAAAAAATATTTCCTATTGATATCAAAATAAAAAATATATATTTCCTATTATACTGACTAGCAAAAAATATTTCCTATTGATATCAAAATAAATAATTATACTGATAGCAAAAATATTTCCTATTTGATATCAAAATAAAAAACATATATTTCCTATTATACTGACTAGCAAAAAATATTTCCTATTTGATATCAAAATAAAATATATATTTCCTATTATACTGACTAGCAAAAAATATTTCCTATTTGATATCAAAATAAAAATATATATTTTCTATTATACTGACTAGCAAAAATATTTTCCTATTTGATATCAAAATAAAAAATATATGTTTCCTATTACATTGATATCAAATAAAAATAAATATATTTCGTTTTATATTTATATCAAAATAAATATATATATATATATATTGCCTACTATATTGATATCAAAATCAAAATATATATTTCCTATAATACTGATATCAAATAAAAAAATATATTTCCTATTATATTGATATCAAATAAAAATATATATTTCCTATTATATTGGTATCAAATAAAAGATATATATTTCCTAAAAAAATTAAAAATTAAAGTTTGTTAAATAAAATTTTATAGTTGGAAGAGAAAAATGTAAAAATGGAATGTTAAAAATATTTCTTAAATAAACTTTTTAAAAAATTGTATCAAATTTGTATTAAAACAATGAACGGCAGTAGGTTTTTACTTAAATAGGTATTCACTGAACACGTTCACCACGGATAGGATGTGACAAGAGGTCGCAAGTATGGGGTATCCAGCAAGGATCGAACTCGCTATTTAGTAGTAACGGATCTGTGAGTAGCGTGGTAACCATTACTCCACGATGAGGCGCCTAAGGTGCATCGTTAAACGTCAGTATGAATCCATATTATTAAATAAAACAATTTGGGCGGCGCACAGACGTCAAAATTATATAGGAGAGATACACTGTTAGGGGTGTATAAAAACGGACAAAAAAGTGCGCAATTTTTAAAAAAAAGTATTTTAAAAAGTTAATAAAAATGGAAAATTATATTTTTACTGTTTTCTTTTACATTTATTATCAAGAACAATTTCAAGTTTATGTGTTAAAAAAGAAAGAAAAATAAACAGATTTCTTGTACACATGACGTAGGTTTTTTTTTAGATAGATTTTTAATCTTTGTTGACATATTTGAACCATTTTGACGCGAAAAATGTACGCAATGCGATTTTCTATGGTTGGTCATAATTGAAAGAATGTTTTCTTCAGTGTGTAGTAAATACGAAATACTATTATTTGCATTGTCGATGTCTTAGTATTTAACTTTTAATATTATTGAAGAAAAAAAAAAGAAAGAAAGAAAAAAAAGAAAGAAAGAAAAGAAAAAAAAAGAAAGAAAAAAAGAAAAAGAAAGAAAAAAAGAAAGAAAAAAAAAGAAAAAAAGAAAGAAAAAAAAAATAAAGAAAAAAAAAAAAATAAAAGGTGAGGTGGGAACATTAAAATTAGATTATTGTTAAAGATAAGATTATTCACAATACAATTCTATCAGAAATATTATAGAATCTTTATTGATATCACTTTCCTTAGAAAATAAGCTAACGATTAAAAAAAAGAAGGATGAATATTTTTCTTATTTATGAGATTTAAGTTTCAAAATTTAAGGCATCCTACTACCGATTTCAGCAAAAAATCTTTTTTATCAAATTTTTCTTTTTTGTTTTACGTATGTTGCGTCATTGTCTTTGTTTCTCTTTCCAAAAACATAAAATTTCAGACACCCAAAAATCACAAAGAAACTTATTGCTCACTACATGGTGGGTCAATGCGCGAAACAAAAGCTAACAAAAAAATATTTAGCCTTTTTAATTTAGAGAAAACATTTATTCAGAATAAAATCTCTTTTATTACTTCATATACCGAAAATTCTTATCAAAATCGGATTATTAGTTTATTTTTGTTGATTTTTTAAAGAATTTCCTGTGATCCCCCTTATTGCAAGGTGTGTGTTTTTGTACATACCTACACACAGCTATTCGCAGATTCTAAAAAGCACAATTGTAGCGTAGTCACAGTGTCATAAAAGGCTTATGTAGTATTGTGGTAGGCCGATCAACTAATAGGTCAAGAGCAACATTCAACATAGGTAGTGGGTTAAAAAATAAATAAATAAAATCAACACATGAAAGAAAAGTGGGTTGCAGATAGGCATAAGGAGTTGTTTATTTCTCGCTCGCTCCGTGGGGTCTCTTCAGTTAAAGAGAGGAAGAGTAGGTTAATCTTTCCTATCATAAATTCCATTCATTACCACTATTTCACAACTTACGAGGTCAGTTAAAACACTCCCCATAGCGGAGCACGAAAAGTTGACGTGCGTCTCCTTATGAGACATCCAGCGAAAGAGGGTGAGTCCCCTAACTTCTGCTTGTAGTCCCGAGGTTGGGAAAGGGGCATATCCGTTTCCGCTCTTCTGCAGAAAATTTGGGACTTCCGTTCTTTTATTATCTACTTCAGGGGTCATTGACCGGCCCATGGCTGACATACATTGAGCGCTTAGAATCCCAGTCCGCTAAAAACTTTCTTTTCTTTTTTTTTTTTTTGTTGTTGTTGTTGCTTTCTCTTTACCCAGAAACATCATTGCCGTTTTCTTTTCAATTTGAATTTTCTATAGACCGTTTAATTACGTTACACAATCATATTGCCTACTAAAAGAATGGCGACAGAATGTAGTATCCTGTAATGGCGTTGATTACTTCGAAATATTCGATATGAAATCTTGCAGATAGAGTTGGAAATTTCAGTGTCGAACAAGAAATATTGAGTAAAAAAGAAGCTTTTATATTATGAATAACATAACGGGGTTCATTAATTCATGTTTCTCTTTTTTGTTTTTGTTTTGCATTTGTTTTTGTTATTGTAGAATTTTCACAGCAGTTGAATCTCGGAGCGTTCGTTGTAGATTCTAGCATTCTTCTTCCCATCGTTTGCACAGGACATCGTATGAGTTTTGGTTGTGAGTGCCCCCCCCCCCACGTAAATAACACACATATAAATAGGAAATAAAACAAGAGACAATTTCAAATGAAACATGCAACATGTACATTGATATTTATTTTCTTAAAATATACATTCAAAATGAAATATGGAAAAAAAACCACAGTCGCATTTTCATGCAGTGGTGTCAGACGGTATTCTCGATTTTAGGGGGTTTTCACACAGTTTTTGTTTTTTTTTGAAGTAAAGTCGACAAAAGTTTCTTTTTAAAAAAATGGAGAAATCATGGAACCATAGAATCTGGACAATTAGAGAGGACGTTTATAAGATTCGTCGAGGTTTGAACGTTTTATAGTGTTAGAGCGCATATTCAAATGCGTCGGTATGTGATGTTAAGTGGATCGTGTAAATTAACTGTTTATAAATAATTATTTTGTCTGTATGCGTTTGTGTGGGTAAATGAGTGCACTTAGAAGTTTAGACGCTATCAAGTATATATATATATATATATATATATATATATATATATATATATATATATATATGTATATATATATGTGTATGTATATATATATATATATACAAACCCCTCCGCACGAACAGGAAATTACACAAGGTCAATTTATTAAGCGATGTTTAACAGGTTTGAATTCAGAGTTTTCCTTCTCCTAGACTAGAGTAGGATTCATACATTTCCCAAGGGTATTAGCGCTAAGTAAAAAGCAACTAATAATCTTCATACAATGACTGCTATTTACACAGTAGCATTGCAACCAACAAAGCCTTCATCAGATGATGACTGGGTTCAGGCACGGTTTCGGGGCCGAAGCATCATTACCACTAACCCCGAGCACTCCATCAGTATCTCACGATACCACCAGACTTTGTCGGTTTGATGTCACAATATAGAACTGCCATATCCACGCTGATGCGGTTAGAGCTTTCTCCTGAATCTTTTTTTAAGTATTTCCTCTTGTCTGGTAGAGAAAGTCCAAGTTTAGACAAAAATGCCGAGATTGGGTTGGTAATGAATCCCCGACATCCGACTTCAATGGGAAATACATCTGTTATCCATCCGTTTCTGACGCATTGTTCACGTAGGTCTAACTGTATAAGTCTGTACCTCTTTGTTTATCTTGACAGGAGACTTTATAGACTAACAAGTGGCATGTCAATTTGTTCCAATACAAATGTATGTGTAAATAGATGTGATCGTTCGTGATTTTTAAGCTGGTTACTAAACTTAGTCTAAAACATGCCCACGATAGTAAGACTAGATTGGTAGCCATTGCGCTAGGACAGACACCATAGACTTGATTATAAACAGAAGACAATTTAGATTACTTATTATCTTTTAGTTTGCGTCAAAATATTGAAAGTGATTTTTAATTTCCAATTCTATATTCCTAACATATTTTTCTCAAGCATATTCCAATTAGAGTGAGCGGTAATGTTTCAGTAGATTATATAGCATGAATATTGTATTATGTGCCGGAGTGTTTATCTTCACGTATTAAAGACTTGATTTTAAAATGAATTCAAGAACGGAATACTCTCATCTAGTTTACGACTACCAAAAATCATATAGAAAACGTATATATATATATATATATATATATATATATATATATATATATATATATAGACAATAGGCGAGGACGTTTATAATAAGAATAAGAGATTCGTCGAGGTTTGAACATTTTATAGCGTTAGAACGCATAAGGAAATGCATCGATATATATATATATATAATATATATATATATATATTATATATATATATATATATATGTGTGTGTGTGTGTGTGTGTTGTGTGTGTGTGTGTGTGTAACGTATGAACAAATGTGAATCTAAATTACTTTCTGCATATTGTGTATATTTCTGTTTAATAAATTTCTTACAAACTGTAGCCGCGTCAGTACTATTGTACGGTTGCACCACTTAGAGAAAGATAGAGGGGGAGCAAGAGAGAAAGAGAGGGAGAGAGAAAGAGAGTGCGTGAGAGAGAGAGGGGGAGAGAGAGAGTAAAAGGAATCCGTGCTATCAGCACGACTTAATGATGATGATGATGATGATGATGATGAGGATGATGATAATGACCATGTTTGAGTACATAATATTGTAGAATGATTGTATTTGTGAACGCACGTATTAACGTAACTAGTAGAATTGTAATTTGGTGCACAACGATAGTTCCAGTCAAACAGTTTTTTGAATGTATGGATGAACAACATTGTAATGATAATTCCTTTTAACGATTTATAGTTGGTGATTTTTCTTTAAAAAATCATTGATTTTAATCACTAGTAAATGTGGTGATTTTTAATGCAAGAAATGTTTTCAATTATTTTCAAATCTACGTAGAAATTTAACTGTAGTGTGATTCTATGAAAAACTATTTCTTATATATTCCGAGCCGGGCCGTTGTGTAAGTGATATAAGCAATTGCGTTGGACTCTATGTGATTCATTATATAAGCTAATTGTTGCAATATGACTTGTGTGAGCTAGAACTGCCAAAGGCTTAAAAAATAGTGATGACCCACCGTAGCGTGAAAAAGAATTGAAAGCGGAAGTAAAGTCAACGTGGGGAAGGAAGAAAGGCTTCGTCCTCTTTTTGCCGGTGGAGGTCCTAGTGTACAGACCTGATTAGAGCCCAGGAATTTAGTAGTGTTCTAGACGAGCACGTTAATAAAGGCTGGGAGTTGTGACGACATGTTTCTCGTGTTATGATTTTTTATCGGAGTTTTAGTACCAAGAAAGAAAAGAGGACTACGGTGCTTGTATCGTTTTAGTACCGTGAGTATTACAACGTAACATAATATACCTGTAAAAATAATAGCATAAAAAAAAAAATGCTTGGATGTTTTTACAGTAGATATGCGAGAACTCGAGCATTTACAATAGTCAAAATTGTCAGTGGCAATGGCGGTGGGGATCAAAATACATTGAGGGTCCCGGAAAGGCTCGTGCTGGCCCTGCATATACTCACGCTAAAGATAATAAAACTGCGAATAAATAAGGAATTTTCGTTCAAAAGTCTCTGTTGTCTTGCAAAACAATCGTTTTCTTCGTAATTTTATTTAAAAGAAAACTCTTAGAATTAAACCATTACCGATTTGTACATCACAATTAGTTTGAATCTACTCTTCTTACTACATTTAGGGCGCTGGTAGGTGTCGTCAGTGATGTGAAAACTTGGGTCACTAGGAAGTTTCAGGTCTTTCAACATCATACTCTCCTCGCCAGGCTGACTCTATCAGAGATAAGGGATGTTTGATACTCGAGAGTTTATGTTCGAGTTTTACCTTTCTAATTCTTATGTCATAATAAAATGAAACGACAACTAGGAAATTGCATCATTTAAATATTTCTCATGGCTGTCATATTGCAAAAAAAGGGATCATACATCTCTTTTTATATGAGTCTAGATAAATAAATAGATAAACAGATAGATATAAGAATAACTAAGGGGAGGTAATAAGATATAGGCTAATAAACTGCATCAAAAATTACATCCAAATCCTCTATATTTACTTTTGAAGTAAATTGGCAACTGACGAGCCCAGAAAAGTGTAACTTTATCTATATATGATTTTAATCTACACATGAAGATTTATTAATGAACCATAACCAAATGAAGTGAAGAGAAGACGTCAAACAGCAAAAAAACAGTTTGCCGTGAAAATAAATGTTTGAAATTCTGGCTTGAAAAATGGAGAAATACAGTAACATAAGTGATAGGTTACCTATCAATTATGTACTGTAGTGTAGTAAAATTTAAAATAACGGTAATATCATGGAAAAGTACAGTGTAAGTTGATTGACAGATTTTGATGACCTGTTGACCTGTTCTCTCATCAGCTAGAGCCAACGTGAGAAAGTTAGAAAATCAGTTTCTGGGTGCCGAACGGGACGGATACAAGATGGCGTCTTCCGTTTCAGGCCAATTTCTCAATGCGTGCTTGTCTTAACTTGAGTTGAATAAATAAATAGATAAATAAAGACGTCTAAAAAAGAAGATAAATTCTTGTGTTCGTTAATCAAAAACTAACAGCGACACAAAATAAAAAAGAAAGAAATCCTAACAAGTAATAAAGAAAAGATCCGAAGAAGAAGAAAAACACAAGAATGAAGATCGAAAAGAAAGACCAGAAAGTCAGTCCAAGCCCAGAATAAGAACAGAATTGACAGAACCAGATAGCTGATTTACAGAGAATAACAGATCACCCAAACCAGCTTAAAAACACAAGTATATTTCTAAGTAAAAAGGTGGTATGCAACAATACGCAACTATCGCAGCCTCCAAACAAACATTGTGAAATTATATTTATATCCGGTGTTGTAAGTGCATTGTTTTGATAGCGTGTATATTTGAAAAAAGGGTAATGGTATGTGATATTCTGTTACTGATATATGTGTATGAATGTGCATGTTTATGGTATAACGATGAATGGATTTTGTTAGGATGCATGTAACATACATGTCGAATAAAACATTATAAATGATTGGAGAGTCTCTACATTTTTAAAAAATGGAGAGTCTCAATCATTTTTTAAAAATGAAGAGTCTCTAACATTGAAAAAAAAATGGAGTGTCTCCATCATTTAAAAAAATGGAGTGTCTCAATCATTTTTTAAAAATTAAGAGTCTCTAACATTGAAAAAAAAATGGAGTGTCTCCATCATTTAAAAAAATGGAGTGTCTCAATCATTTTTTAAAAATGAAGAGTCTCTAACATTGAAAAAAAAATGGAGTGTCTCCATCATTTAAAAAAAATGGAGTGTCTCAATCATTTTTTAAAAATGAAGAGTCTCTAACATTGAAAAAAAAATGGAGTGTCTCCATCATTTTAAAAAATGGAGTGTCTCAATCATTTTTTAAAAATGAAGAGTCTCTAACATTGAAAAAAAAATGGAGTGTCTCCATCATTTTAAAAAATGGAGTGTCTCAATCATTTTTTAAAAATGAAGAGTCTCTAACATTGAAAAAAATGGAGTGTCTCAATCATTTTTTAAAAATGGAGAGTCTCTAACATTTAAAAAAAATGGAGAGTCTCCATCATTTTAAAAAATGGAGAGACAAAGATGAAATTATTAGCTAAATTTGCCGACAGATCATTTAACGGGAAGATAGGGATGTTGTGACAAGCCTTTCGTAAAAGCCGATGAAATAAATTAATAATGACATAATAATAGTTATAAAAAAAAACATTTAAAAATAAAAAGGACACGATAATTTATGCATTTATGTAATCGGAAATGAACACAAAGTTACGTAATAACCAACGAGGCATTTCTGTAACTAACATTTATATAGACAGCACGCAAATAAAAAGGTTGATTTTTTAAATAGCAATCGCGTAAATAAAATGGCTAATTTCTTTAATAAACAGCCGACTATTGACATAAAATTTAAGGTAATGAAGGACTATTTGCTCGTAAATTCCTACCATAAAATAAACTGAACCCCCATTTTATGTCCGTGTTTTTGTATTAAATGTTTTATTTTTCTTGCACCCGTTATTTTACAATACAAAAAATATTTTATTTATTTTAATATTCATTTCAATATGTGCATATTCTAAAAGTTTTTATTTTGTGAGAATGTTTAGTTTAAAGTTGGGGGCTCGTTTTACAATTTAGGCATAAATTGATCCTCCTTTTATGACCGTAATTTTGTTTTTTCGTCGACGATGATTAAAATCTGACGTTTTTATTTTAGAGTAGCAAAGCCAAGAAGAAAAGAAATAACAACAAAAAGTAATATTCAACTTTTTACTCGTAAATTCCTACCATAAAATTAGGCTTGGGCATTTTATGGAAGGAATTTACGAGTAAAAAGTTGAAGTGTAAAAACGAACCCCCACTTTAAAACTAAGCATTCTCACAAAAAAAAGCTTTTAGAATATACATATTGAAGTAAATATTAAAATAAATAAAGTAAATATATTTAGTATTGTAAAATAACGGGTGCAAGAAAAATAAATCATTTATTGCAAAAACTCGGACATAAAATGGGGGTTCAGTTTATTTTATGGTAGGAATTTACGAGCAAATAGTCCTTCATTACCAAATGTAAGACATAAACAAACACCAACAGAATATGTAGAGACGCTGTTGTTGTTTTCAGTGAAAATTATTTACATTGACACTTATCAATGCTTCCAAAATGATAAAAAATATAAGCAGAAGTAATCATTTAAAATGTGTGTTTTTGGCTGAAGGTTGAGTGAGTTCGGCTCTTCACTCTGTTGTAAGCAGTTTAAATAGAATAACCTCCACCATAATATTTCAAGCAAATAATAATAAACGTATTAAAACCATTGGCTTCTTATGAATATATCATCATTATCACCGTCTTAATAAACGTAAATATTATCATTATTCACACAGTTGTTTTTCTGTACGGTTATGTTTCATATTTTTTAGAGCAGTATGTTTATGTAAATGTAAATTTGAATAATTCTGAAGGGAATTTGTGGAGGATCTTTTTTGTTCTTGCTAATAAAGCCCTAAAATGCACTACAAACAAATCTACACGATCTTTTGTTTTTATCATAGATTAATTTGCTTCATTTTCACGTTTTATTTTATTTATTTTATTCGTTTATTTATTTATTTTGGATGGATTTACTTTTAAATTCTTCATCTGATTAGAATATTTTCTATTTTGACGAAATTTAACATTCCACAAGTGAATTTTAAGCATCTCACGAATGTGAAATATGTTATTTCATTGGTGTGTGTGTGTGTGTGTGTGTGTGTGTGTGTGTGTGTGTGTGTGTGTGTGTGTGTGTGTGTTGGGGAATGCTGGGTAATAATAATGATAAATATGTAGATTTTAGTAAATCTCTATTTCAGTCTGATGATTTTTATTTATTTTGTTTTCATTTGTAACTTCTTTTTTGTAGTTGTTTTTGTTGTGTTAATTGTTTAGTTCAGAGAATGTGTTACAAAGAGTGCGCATGCGCGTAGCTGGTACGTTTCTACGTATTTGAGTGTGTAAATATATTTCTGAATGTAACAATAGGTATGTGTGTGTGTGTGTGTGTGTGTGTGTGTGTGTGTGTGTGTGTGTGTGTGTTACATGTCTGGCGAAAGTAGCATATACTCGTACATGCATATTAACGTGTGCGAAATCGTAAATTACGATTCGCCACTGTAGAATGCCCGACACATATATTGGAACAATCATTTTTGTTTGCTTAAAATTCTATCTTTGACATCGGGTATTTCACTCAGATTTCCAAAAGCCTTGCAATGAAAATTTAAATCTTACAATGAAGATACGTTATAAAAAGAGATGGTCTCAACATGTGCTGTAGTCACAGTAACTTAACAGTTTTGCATTAATCTGAAACTATTTTGATTTTAAAATGGCCCTGAATTAAATTATTAAAACAATAAAGTTATTCTAATTTTAAGATTAAATTTTTAAAAATTGGAGTTGTTTTTAATTTTTTAATGATTAAAAATAATTCATGATATATTTATATTATTATTTATATATATATTTTTTTTGCTTGAAGGCAGTTACAATGCTGTTTCAAATTTATTAAGTCTCGTCAGCGATGTATACATCGCTGATGAGACTTAATAAAGTTGAAACAGCTGTACGATGTTCTACGTAGGGCTCGATATTTGCCGAGTTCGCTTGTCATGATTATTTTATTAATTATCGAATTTTATACGATATACGCATTGTAACTGCCTTCAAGCAATATATATATATATATATATATATATATATATATATAATATACTTTACTCAACAATACTTCTAAAGCAAATTATCTTAATCTCATAATATATTTGTATTAAAATAATCTATTTTCAAAAAACTTAAGACGTAAAATACAGTATAGAAATGAAGTAATATTGTTCCCAAAGCCTCACTGTATATTCAGTCATAACATTGTTTTTACATGAATTCACCCCAGCTATGGGTTATATAATACTACTACAGTTCTTCTACAATGATGGCTTTGGCATTAAATGACCGACTAAAGTTGATATGTTATAAACTAAGAAACCAAACAAAACCTTTAGGTTAAATAGATAAAATGAATTTTTAAAAATGTGTTTAAAAACAAATGAATTTCTTAAAAATTGAAACCCAACAAGAATGAATAAAAATAATCCTTTTCGGCATAAAATAACACAAGGATTGATATCAGAAAAGTCCAACCGACCAGCCATCCAAATCAAACAAATAGTAATTCACCTAAACAAGAAAGTAAACTTTTATCTATTTTATTTTCCATTATAAATTAAGATAATTTCCTTTTTCCTAGATTTAAAAAAAAACTGTTTCAGGTTAAATCAAAACTGCTCGATCACTGTTAAGATAACACATTCCATTGGCATCATCCTATTCCGCGACGGACCATCTCTTTTTAAAAGTAGTTGAGAAACACCAGAGATAAGACAGAATATTAAACATACAACGTAAAATATAAATGTATGTACGTACATATATACATATATGTTTGTGTTTAATAGAATATTCTCTTTGTTTACTCTAATAAGCCTTGGCTCTTTTTTTTTTTTTTTTTTTTCATTTGCTTCTTTTAATTCTATCTGCTTTGTTCAGGTTGTTATTTCTCCTTCCACGTGTCCTCACATTCTTCATCCTCCGTTCCATTCTCTTATACATCAACGGCTTTTGTTTTGTCTTTGCACTGAAGAGTGACTTCCATTATTTTGACAGTATTGATCTCGTCGTCTGGACACGGATCTTCTATCGTCTCAATGTCCAAATCCAATGGCCTCTTTTTGAGTTCACTTGGCGGGGATCGGTTCAGAGGAGTGTCGCCGGTTTCGACAGAGTCGTAATCTGATTGGTTGCCGTCTTGCAGAATGTTCTCTACGCGGAATGATTGCTGCAATCTCTGTTTATTTGAAAATAAAAGAAAAGAAAAGATAAGATAAGATAATAATAATAATAATAATAATAATAATATAATAATAATAATAATCAGAAGAGTCCTAGAGACCTGAGGAGACTTGTTGTCACTCAGACTCTAGTGAAAAACTATCAGTTAACGCTGGTGTGAAAACTCAAATAATAATAATAATAATAATAATAATAATAATACCACCGTGCCAGTTATAGTGGGGTCCCTGGGTAAGATCAAGAAAGGACCAGATAGATACATTAACAAGATACCTTGCAGTCCTAGATTATATAAAATACAAAAAATTGCTCTTTGTGAAACTACTTATCTCTTTAGGAGAATACTATCAATCTGAATGGAAAATTAACACCCAAAAGGAGCAAAATACCCTTACTCTACCCCCCACCCCCCAAAAAAAAACCAACTAAATACGTAGAATCCATATTTCCTTCCTTCCATCACCCTAGGTCTGGGGTAAAGACCCACCGAATGATTGTAAGAAACCGAAAGTAAAGCTAAAAATTAATAAAATAAATAAATAGACGACGACGACGACGGCCTGTGATGTTTTCAAGGTAAAATATCTAATAGCTGACTTTAAGGCAGTTTTTTTTACGCTGAATCCAAAAATCATATATTTTCTTATCAGATCAAATTTTTAAGATACAAGCTCTTACTTTAAATGCATAGAACAGTATTATAGCTATGACAAGCACAATCCACGGGCTTTTGAATTAGTATTATTATTATGTATAACTTATTCAAGTACATCTTTAAAAACCAGACCTGACTAAACACAATGAATTTAGTATAACATCGTAAACTTTTGGCCTTTGGAAAAAAATTAACTCAAGCCAGCGTAATAGGTGAAAATATATTAAGATTGTAATCACTAATTAGTCAATCGTTTAAAATAAACTTCAATTACAGAAGGTGAGATATGATTAAAGAATAATGAAAATTCATTAATACGAGTACAGCAATGCACATTCACACATAGGAATTAGGGCGTTCCATTGTTGTGTAATAGTTGACTAGCCAATTTCGTAGATGCATAACTGTAGCTGCCGCTAAAAACCGACCAGTTTAATTATGTTTTATTTTTGTATGAATATTTTTGTTTGTATAAATTAACTACCACCAAGAGTATTAAATTTATGGTAGTTTAAGAGTTAACAGCATTTGGTGCAGAGCACTAGTTTCTGCGGTCTAGGAATCCTAACCAAAAGTGGAAAGGGGGCCTTTAGTTAGATTATCACTGCCAGGCTGGTCGGAATGAGGCAACAAGCTGTGAGATCCTATCTCTTGATATGTCTATTTGTTGAAGTTTCTGTATTTTGAGATTCTTTTGAATTGTTCTTCTTTATTGTATTCGCTGTTATTAATATTGAGAATTCTGGGGTATGGGGGTTATCGTCTTTTGTCTGCGAACCTCTGTTTCAAACCAACCAATCACGAGCCAGCATACTTTGGCGGCAAAGTCGAATAGGCAGACTCGTTCTCCCTCTTCTGATCCAGCTAGCACTGGGGACAGAACTAAAACAGGGTCGCTCCATCTCTTCCTCAACAACCAGAATCGGAATCGGACGCAAAACAGAAGTCCATCATATCCGAACGGAACAGAGGGCCGTAGCAAGGTCTCTGTTAATACCCCATATCTCAGGATACACCAGATAAGTGACACATTATTATTTATGCAAACGAACTAAAGTTTGCAACCTTTTTATTATTCTGTAATACAGTCTTTTATTCATATTTCTAGTTGTTTGTTATTTCTTTAACTCTCAACCTGTCTGCCACACTCGTGGTTAACTCCATACTTACAAACCTTGGAGTACTGCCGCTTGTGTCTCATTTCTTTATATTAAATGTTATTTGTTTTCTTACAGTTTCACGGTGTTAATTGAATAAAATGAATTACATCAGTAAGAATTGTCATGCCTTCACATTTATCCAGACCGGGGCAGCCGCTACAATAACCACTTGAAATATGCAAACTGAAATCTTACCTCTTTAAATGTTCCCTTTTGTTTGCGTAGAACAGAGATGGTACCAATGACGAGTCCCAGGACAATCGGAGCAGAAGCAATAAGCCATCCTAGGTCCTCAGCCCAACGATCATCATAGCTAACAATAGGCCTATCATATAGAAACATCACCATAAAGTAAGCCAGCAAGCACTGAAAAGAAAAGAAAAAGAAAAGACAATTTAGTCGGGGGTTCCTTTTCTACTTCGAAAGGTAAATATAAAAATAACTGACAACTGATACATTAAAAAAGATTCGAATCAAGTCTCCAATAGGCACACCAAATCATCAAGTTAACGAAAGGTTCACATTCTAAATCATCACCAGCAACTAAAAATAAAAATAGTTGGGGGTATTTATTGCTATCCCATGGCAATATAACTTATCTCACCAGAGAGAGATAAGAATATATGTTGTTCTAATCAGGCACACGACCGAGTTAAGTTAATGTCTTAACCATATCAATCCTCCTGTACCATTTTCGGTGAAACAATATTCTTGAGTTAAAAATACATCTGTTTTGCATCATTATTTGTTGTTCCTAACATTCTGGGTTATAACATAAACACACTTTAGAATATGTTTGCTTAAATTCTGTATATAATAAAAATAATATTTCATTAAACATTTCCAGATATTGTTAAACTTTACACTTCTTGCATTTTAAAAATCGTTTTATTTAATAACGTTTCAGAACAGAATAAAGAAATTAATAATTTAAAAATTTGAATATTAAAAAAAGTTAGTCAGAAAAGTATTTATTCATGAATTAAGTTTTTTTCTAAAAGGACTCTTTCAAAATGAACTTTTATTGATTTTTTAAGTTTTGGGACTACAAAACATAATAATAATAATAATAATAATAATAATAATAATAATAATAATAATACAACTGGTGGACTTTGCGGTCCCAGCAGATCACAGGGTTAAGCTGAAGGAAAATGAAAAGATGGATAAATACCTGGACCTTGCCAGAGAATTGAAAAAGCTGCGAAATATGAGAGTGAAAGTGATACCAATTGTAGTTGGTGCACTTGGAACGGTACCAATAAACTTGGAAAAAATTGGAGGATCTAGAAATCAGAGGAATAGAGACCATCCAGACTACTGCACTGCTGCAATCGGCTAGAATACTCAGAAGAGTCCTGGAGACCTGAGAAGACTTGTTGTCACTCAGACTCCAGTAAAATACCATCAGCTAACGCTGATGTGAAAAACTCAAAAGAAATGAAAATAATAATCCATTATTAAGATCAGCTAGAATACAGAAGAATCCTGGAGACTTTAGGAGACTTGCTGTCACTCAGACTCCAGTGAAAGACCACCAGCTAATACCAGTATGAAAAACTTGCAAGGAGTGCAACAGCAGTTGCATCAGCAGCAGCGGCGACAGCAGCAGCAACAACAACAACAACAATAACAACAATTGAAAACTTTCGAAACAAAATAATATCTTAGTTTTATCGCAGTTGTTATTGTCCGATTCTTCACTGACTTTCAAGTAAAATTAAAGAGATTTAAATTCTCTGAGAACTTATCCATATAGTATTTCTCTGAATGTTTGAGATGAGGCTTGATGATTAATAATATCTGCGTTATTCGGACTATTGTCCTCATCTTTATTGTTATCTGTACAACGTTTCAGCCGATATGCCCGCCGGCCTTCTTCAGGAATTTCTTATCGGACTCGGGAACCTTCTCGGAAACTCGGGAACTTTCTTGTCGTAGTCGGGAACCTTTTTGTCGTAATCGAGTTCAAAGTTCTGTGATGGCTCCCGATTACGACAAGAAGGTTCCCGACTACGACAAGTTCCCAAGAAGGTTCCCGAGTTCGAAAAGAAGGTTCCCGAGTCCGACAAGAAATACCTGAAGGAGGCCGGAGGGCATATCGGCCGAAACGTTGTACAGATAACAATAAAGATGAGGACAATAGTCCGAATCAATAAAATCAGCTAAAATGCTTCTTTTCTTTTACTTTAAAATTTAAAAAATCTTTATACAAATTACAATGTCTAATAAATAGAAATATATTCATAAATATGTTCTTGAGATTTTATTGAAAACTGATAATTATTTGAGCGAGTATATTAACAAACAGACTGAAGCTGTCGACTGATACAGACAATGGCTAATGGTGTTAAAAGGAAAGCAAACTTAGGACAAGATGTGCTGGTGGGATGTCAGTCATTATTTTTGACACTGTCTCATTATCTCACCGCCTGGGGCCCATATTAGCTGTGTGGGTGGGGCTGGGGGGGGGCAGTACTTTCTCAGAATAACTGTCAAAATATTTCATAATAGGGGGACAGAAAAATGAGTTTCCCTATTATGATTCATGGTAATTTTCATCATCATTGGCGCAGCGTTCACCTACTGCATTTATATACGAGACATTTGTGTGTGTGTGTGTGTGTGTGTGTGTGTGTGTGTGTGTGTGTGTGTGTGTCCGAGTGTCTCTGTGTGTCTGTGTCTGTGTGATATGTGGAACATTTGATAAGTTCAGTAAATGAAGATATTTTTTTTTAATTCTAGTCAATCAGCGATATTTGAGTTTTCAGTGGTTAAGAGTCATAGTTGGACATATAAAGTCGTCGTCGGGGCGGCCTAATGTCGGTATCAGCCAGAGCGAGGTAGTCTATCCCCTTTTCACTAGCGCTAGACCAAGGAGATTGTTTTGGCGTCTGAGGTGGAGCGCCACACCGACCATCAGCTCCTTACTTTACCGCACAGATCCCTGTGCTACTCATACACTGAGTTGGCGAGGGCCGGTATCGAACTAGAAACCTTGTGGTTTCTAGCCGAACGCTCTACCGACCGAGAACACTCTCTGGGCGGTGCAAAAGTAAATGTTTGAAAGATATTACCTGAGGACATGGAAAAATTAAATAGATAAAATAAAACGTTTAATATTAAAAAAAAATACTTACTTACTTACTTAAAAAGCATCATATTCACTCCGCTCCACTGAGATATTTGTTTTGTTTTACGACAGTGGGGACCTCCAAAACATTTCTAGAAATTTCCGATTTAATTATTGAGAATCTTATCTTTAGGTAAAAATTAAAAAATCGTGCGAGTAAAATATATTTCGTTCGGATTTCCTAAAATTAAATGGGGGGTGTGGGTTGGACCTAGCAAAAAAAAAACAACTATTTCACCAAATTTATTTTGGGAAAAATTTTTCAAACATAAATTCATCTAAAAGGTGAATAAGTATCGAAATTTTCATGAAAATTTGACAATTGATTTTTCATAGAATTTCAATATTTTTATGTAGTAAAGATACTGACTATAAATTTAATACTCATTGATAAACTTACTTAATTCATCAAATGACTGTGACGTAAGCAGTAACGTAGTTTTCGTTACAGACAAAAAGAGACCGAATCTCTATAATTAATAAACTAGCAAATATATGCACCCTCCGGGTGCAAGTATTTTAGTTAAATTTTATAATGAAATATCATATTAAATTAGAAAGGCTAATGAAACTGAATAAGAATGTAGATAAAAAGATTTTGAACAGAGGGGGTATGATTGAAAAATAGAACAACTTTGAAACTAACTCTTCCATCATTTTCCATTACTCCCGTCTTTCATTGGTAAATTTTCCTAATTAAACTGTTTAGTTAAAATAGGAAGTAAAGAATATACAGTTATTTCTTCTTGTTAAGGGATTTCTTTTAAGATTGAAGAGATTTTTTCTCATATTCAGTAAGATAAAACCAAACAATTAGAAATCAATAATACTAAGCATATATTTATTAAAATCAATTTTTAAGATCAATATGCAAATTAGCCTTCCCATTCACACTGTAAACCTCTATTTTGTTGTATATATAAATACAATTGCATGTTATTAGTATGTAGATATGGTCAACAGTGTAAGTAATGTAAAACAATTTATTAATAATTGAGGTTTAAATAAAAATAAAATCATGGAGAATATGATGTAAATAACGAAAGGAATTGTGACTTGTATAGTAATATAGTTTCGGTTACAGACAGACAAACCCACAATCTCCATTACAATAAGAAGATTATACATTAAACGATAATACTTACTGCTGAGGTAAGAGAAGCAATTCCAAACCACAATGTCATGCAAGCACGTTCAATTGGGAAGTGAAGAGATTCTTGTTTGACTGAAAAATTAAACAAATTATCAATGTTTTATGCGTTGTGCTTAATTTGAAGAAGGTAACTATTTACTTGGTGACACATATTTTAGGGAATGTTAAAGAAATTGGGTGAAGTATTCGAAGATACGACCATTAAATCAAGCGAATGCAAGGCAGGATATACCTAATTGTGGGTCCTAGGCTTAACTTACCAGTGGCCATGAATCACCAATTGTAGACCAAAGAGAGCCTATACGTATTGTACACGTGCCCCAAACTACGAGACCTATGCTTATTGTACAGGGACCCTTATGGATTTATATACACCCGTCTGAAATTATTAAGCTAATTACATAAACTTCAATAATTCAATGGTTTGAAAAAAAAAAAGTCAAATTTTAAACAATTTAGATGTTAAAACAAAGTCTGAGTTGAAATTTTAGGTATGTATCAATATGTTTTATTAAAGTTATTAAAGTTATTTGATGTATTCTAAAAAAAAAAATTCTTTAAACTGCGTCTAAGATTATTAGGCAAAACCAAATAAGCACACTTTACTTCAATACAAAACTAATATAAAGTCATCAAAAATTGATCAACGCCTTTAAAAATGACAGACTATTTAGTTAGATATTTTCTAAGAGTGGAAATAGACAAGTTTGAATATGACAAATATTGGATCTGTGAATGTTTGAGATGAGGCTTGAAGATTAGTATTAATCTGCCTTATTCGGACTACTATCCTCATCTTCATTGTTATCTGTATAATTATATACTATTTCTCTGAATGTTTGAGATGAGGCTTGATAATTAGTATTATTTATATTATTCGGACTATTGTCCTCATCTTCATTGTTATCTGAAAAAAATTGATCTTCATTGTTATCTGTATGACTATATACTATTTCTCTGAATTTTTGAGATGAGGCTTGATAATTAGTATTATCTGCGTTATTCGGACTACTGTCTTCAGCTTCATGTACAGATAACAATGAAGATGAGGACAATAGTCCGAATAATGCAGATAATACTGACAAATATTGGTTCAGAACTTTTTTTAAAGTTATAAAGGTTTATCTGGTTTGCATAATAACTTCAGACAGACTGTATTTTATGAAATTTTTGATCAAAACACAAACGTGTTGTTGGAAGGTAGGCCTTAAATAATAAGTAGCTGCCCTCCCCAAGATCTTACATCCGGGTTAATCACACTCAGCACTGTCCGACCCGTGCGAAATTTGCATATTCAACAGGGGTGACAGTAGTCTGACTACGAGCCACTCCTCACGACGAGGAGGCAGCGAGTTCAATATCTGTAGTCACCTGCTACCCCCCACCCCGCGCGCAGGCCAGATATATACGGACGCGCTTAGTTCTTGGAGGTACCGAATCTTCGAGTCCACATTTTATATGATAAAATAGCCGGTCTACACTTGAAACAAGGTTATAATCTGGCACGCCGAGCAGTAGATTATTTTCAGTGGGCCCAAACGTATCCATGGGTCCACACGTACCCATGGGCCCACACGTAACCATGGACCCTTGGCAAATAGTCTGAAATGCTTAGTGTTAAATTGAACCCTGACCAAGTGGTCACATTGTACGGTAAATCCAGACCACGACAAATTTAAATCCAACATTTACTACCATATCAGTTTAGGTAACCCATAGTGGTGTAATGGTTAGCAAGCTAAGTTTCGTATATCCATTACTACTGAATAGAGAGTTCGATCCATCAATACTTTCGACGATATGTCACATTTTACCCATGGTGAAGGGGTTGGGTAAATACCTATTATCATTTCAGTTACAAATCAATATCATCACCATCATCATGTCGCGCTGTTAGCACGGATATCCATGACGATCTCTCTCCATCCGTCCCTATCGCTTATCATTCTCGGGAGGTCCTCTGTGCAGCATCCTGTATCCGTACAGAGCTGGTCAATGTACGTCTTTGCTGGTCGGCCCATACTGGCGTGCCCACGTGCTGGCTTCCACTGGAGGACGTCGCTTATGAGTTCGTCCTTGCTTCTCCAGCAGTGTCCCGCGTGTCTTGTCCGTCTTACTCGGATGTTCAGGAGACAAATCAATATATTGTACTTAATAATAATTCTAAAGCGCAAGATTAGTGAGATTCATAATTCAGATGGGCCAAAGAGAAGCGAGTAAAGACGAAAGTTATATATTTAATTATGAAAAATTGTAAACTTAACTTACGAATGTCTAGAATGACAATGATTCTTCTATTCATAACGCAACGTTGATTAAAACCTATTGTTATAATTTCTATATTTAGTAATTAGTTATTACTGTAAATCCCTTATTGTTCTTCCTCTATAGGTTATGTATACAATGGAAATAAGTTTGGCTTTATCATAGGTATACAATAGGAAACAATGTATCAATCGGAAACGATGTAATTTATCAGTTTCAAAGCCCCACTGAAGCGCTTTGAACATATCCCCTCGGGATAATGGAAACTGTTGTCTCAGCAAACTTAAAATTAATCTTTTTTTCATTTGTTAATCTAAGGAAATATTAACCCTTTAGACACGACGGTTTTGCTTTTTAACAAATCATAAACTTAGTCATACTTTTTAAAATCGTCATAATTATTATTATTTTTATTTAATTTCTTATATTCAGATCAGTGAAGAAGAGAAACATTTCTCTTCAACGGGTCATGCATTACGATATATTGAAAATAAAGTAGAAAATTGCATCTTACTTTTATAGTCAGAACCTCAAAATCATTGTTTAAATATTTTCTAGGTATAAGATTAAAAATATTTAGCAATAGGTAATTTTCTAAACTTTGCTTAGTTGTGGCTCAAGGTCGGGTGTATGAGGCACCCAGTGAGACTAGAACTCACTATCTTCCAGTATAGCTTGCGAACCACTGCACCACGTGAGGTGCCATTATACTATAAGCTATTAGACAATACGCATATCTGTCAATTGTTTCAAATACTAGGGAGATTCAAGGGGTTTGCAATATATTGGTACATGCTAGTGTTACATAATTCATAAGCAGCTTATGATTTATGCACGTACCTGAAGAAATAATATTTGAATAAAGTTCGTTAGAGTCAGGAGAACGGGATTTCAGTGGAAAGTTACCGTGGCCGATGAGTGACAACGGTGACATTTCGTCTGACCTTCCGGTAGAGCGCGCCATTACAGGCGCGTGGGAATTAGTTTCAGATGCGAGCTGGCACCCGACGAGAGAAGATGTCTCTCAGGTTTCGCAACTCACCCCGCTTTAGAAGAAAACAACAAGTCTTGTTTGTTAAGTAATTTAAGACAAATGACAGCCCGAAGAAATCAGCAAAGATGATCAACCCCCAGCAGAAGCCCTGAAGTTAAAGTAGACTCAACAAGAGAACATGGCGACCGGCAAAGTTAGGCGAAGTAAGCAGAGGTTAACAAGTAAGAACCAATCATCTCATCATCCCACTAATAAAGTGAGTGGTATTTTTCTTTGACCACGTGTCTGACGTTTTTCTTTAGTTCTCTGTGAACTCGTTGTCGGTATCTCTCTCTCCATTATATTCCCGAGATATTATGTGGGTATATATATGTATATATTTACAAACTCCTCCGCACGAACAGGATGTGACACAAGGTCAATTTCTTAAGCAGGGTTCAACAGGTTTGAATTCAGAGTTTTCCTTCTCCTAGACCGTTTGACTAACCAAGGTTAAAGAGCCCGGTCTGCCCTGTTATTTACCCATAGCTGGAGTGAGAGTAGGATTCATACCTTTCCCAAGGGTATTAGCGCTAAGTGAAAATGCAGTTAGCGCGTCCAGAATTTCCCATAACTTTAACCATTACACCACACGCTTCCATTATATCTCTCTATTATATATATATTGTATATAACACTAGTTTGTGGTGACCGAAGCAGTTCCAGGCGTGGAGTTTACTCGCTGTGGTTGATAGTATCGTGTTAGTATAGGGGACGGGTTAGTCCAGTCGGTAGGGTAGAGTGTTCGGCTAGAAACGCAAGGTTCTTAGTTCGATACCGGCCCTCGCCAACTCGGTGTATGAGTAGCCCAGGGATCTGTGCGGTAAAGTAAAGAGCTGATGGTATGTGTGGCGCTCCACATACAGACGCAAAAACAATCTCCTTGGTCTAGCACTAGTGAAAAGGGGATAGACTCCCTCGCTAAATGGCTGATAATGACTTTAGGCCACTCCAACGACTTATCACTTTTATGTGCGTTGATACGGTGTGCATTTTCTTCACTCCGTGTGAGATTTGAAAGCCGTAAAGGTTAACGTGAAAGTTTTGTTGAGTAACTGGCCATCGTCCTTGGTTCCAGTTGTAAGAACTTAAAGTAAACAAGTGAGTAAACCAATAAGTCCTTGTGGGATAGTGTGTCCTTTTAGGTCCGACGTCCTAGATGGTCCGAGTCTCAATGAGTTAAGATTAGAATCAGGCCTCTATAAATACACCAACAGCAGCAGCAGCACTACCAGTGATTTGGATAATAGGAATCTTCGGTAGTCACGTGGTAGTCCCAACGAGTCTATATTTATAAGTGACCGTCTGGCACACGCCTTATATATCAAAAGAATTCCAACAAGTCTAATTCGGACATTTTTGCTTTATGAGATCGAAGCAAACAAAAATATGTGTTGTGCAAAGGGTGAAGACACAGTAAATCACAGTACAGTAACCAGATGTTTCATGAAATTTCGCTCGTATTGCAAACACCTCGACGATCAGACAAGGTTAGGGAAGCCTAAAACAGTGGATTACGATTAACTCTCGGAGAGTATCAGGCGTGTGATTAGTAGTGAAATAGATCACTAATTAGGACTGAGCCTATTCTAGCAGTGACCACCCCAAGCGGATTTAACAGATTTCAATTCAGAGTTTTTCTTCTCCTAGACTGGCTGTCTAAACCAAGGCTAAAGATCCCAGTCTGACCTACTATTTACCTATTGCTGGTGGGAAAGTAGTTGGATTCAAACCTTTCCCAAGGGTATTAGCGCTATGTGACCTGTAGCTTCGTCCAGGATTTGAACTCGGGTCGACGAGTCCATTTTCCACGACTCTAACCATTTCACCACTTCTACCTTCATCACCTTTACAACCTTGTTAAAAGCCTGCAGAGCTGCAGAATGGTGCCCCATGTTAATAAAATATTACAAAACTTTTGACTCACCCTAGTAACAGTTGATGAACAAGAGAATTCTAAAGATTTTCAAAAAATCTGACAAAAGAAGATTTTTAAAAAGAGAGAAATTATTGAACTTACTGTAAGCAATAATGAAAGGAATCATTGTCATAAAGATGAGCACAGAAAGATACCGGTCAATGTAATTGTTCACGAGAGTGTAAAGATGGAAGCCACCCTGAAATAAAAGTTGAAATTAGCGAATGAGGAACAAGACATAATAAAATGTAATTGACATAATTATTGAATACAATGATACCGTTCCTATCAGTCGGGTTCCCAGGACATAAGATACAAGTTTAGTCAGGAACTCCTTCTTTATTTAAGACTAGTCATGTGACCCCCGCCAACCAATAGCCAGGGAGTTCTTCTGTTCGTTACTTATACTAGCAAATATATGCACCCCCGGGTGCAAGTATTTAAGTTTTAATATAATGAAATATCGTATTAAATTAGAAAGTCTAATAAGAAGGCAGATAAAAAGATATGTAACAGAGTGGGGGTATAATAGAAAAATAGAAATGAAACTTACTCTTCCGTCACTCCCGTCTTTCATTGCTGAATTTTACTTATTTAACTATTTAGTTAAATTAGGAAATAAAGAATAAAATGACAGTTATTTTTTCTTGTTAATGGATTTCATTTAAGATTCATTGGAGAGATTTTTGCTTATATTCATTAAAATAAAACCAAACAATTAGAAATCAATAATACTAAGCACATATTTAATAAAATCACATTTTTAATATCAATATGCAAATTAGCCTTCCCATTCACACTGTAAACCGCTATTTTTTGTATATATAAATACAATTGCATGTTATTCGTATGTAGATATGGACAACAGTGGCTTCGGCCTCTGGACCATTGATATAATTAACGGCGTCGATCCCAGGGGGCCATCCCCCCAGGCAACACCTGCCCCCTCGATTTAAAGGGGCAGGGCTGGGTTTATTGCCCAGTGCCTGAGGCGCCCCCCTTGAGGGGGAATGCCGACGGGATCGACGCAATTTTTCAACTGCCATTCCATGGGCTTCGGCTCGTGGGTGGTCCCACGTTAATAGGGACTTTGTGCCTGACCCGTACAAGTGGGGTACGCGGTAAATATCGTATGTAGATATGGACAACACTAATAAAAAGGTGAAGCAATTTTATTAATAATTGAGGTTTAAATATAAATAAAATCATGGAGAATATGATGTAAATAACGAAGGGAATTGTGACTTGAGTAGTAATATAGTTTCGGTTACAGACAGAAAAACACACAATCTCCATTATAATAAGATATTAGTCCTTGAATGTCTTACTCGAATATACTCAGGAATATAAATCAAATCTTCATTATTTTTGCTCAAAAGCAAGATTTGTTGATAGTGAATGAATTTACTTTGTCATTAATTGTTTTATTTTCGTAATTTCCATCGGACATACATACACACTAACTGCCCTTTATATATGTAAAGATTACTGATTGCTTGGTCTGTAAAAACGTTGAATTCGTTCTACTCGTAACTCAATTTTATTGTATATCAAATCAATTTTCCCCATTGAAATTAAGTAAAATGCCATTAATCTGTCCCCACCCCCACCCCACCAAAAAAAAACACCTCGTAACTTGGAAAAACTTGTATGTTGGGTCACTCGTAAGTCAAGGTACCACTATATATATATATATATATATATATATATATATAGTGGGAACTTGACTCACGAGTGCGCCGAGTTACGAGCTTTCCAAGTTACGAGTTTTTCAAGTTACGAATTGTCACTCGAGTGTGTTGTTTTTTTTTTTTCGTTTTTTTTCGTTTTTTTTTTCTTTTTTTCACCAGATATTAATTTGAAAATCCTTTTTTTTAAACTGAGTTATCTGGGGGGTTTTCACATCGGTGGAGTTTAGAAATATATATATATATATATATATATATATATATATATATATATATATATATACTAGAAGGATTACTAGTTACAGGGATATTTGCCTTTCATCCCACTTATGAGGGCGTAACACAAGGAGATTTTTATGTAGGCCCAACCACAAGCCGAAGCTCATGGGAGGTAGGCACAAAAAATGCGTTGAACCCGTCGGCATTCTACCTCAAGGGGGGCGCCTCAGGCACTGGGCAATAAACCCAGCCCTGTCCCTTTAAATCGAGGGGATAGGTTTTACCTGGGGGATAACCCCCCTGGGATCAACGCTATTAACTTGTAAGGTCCAGCGGCCGAAGCTCACTGGACCCCCGGTCGAAACCAGTGTTAGATATGTTGGACATATCTATATATTATTAGATTAGTAGTTATAGATGAGAGGATGGTTATCGCTGAGTGCGTATGTATGTATACATGATTACCTATGTAGTATATAATTAGTTGCATTTCTATAAAAAAAAACCTATACTCTACAGATAAGTCTTCTATAATATGTACGCTCTCTCTCTCTCTCTCTCTCTCTCTCTCTCTCTCTCTCTCTCTCTCTCTCTCTTTCTCTCTCTCTCTCTCTCTCTCTCTCTCTCTCTTGAGGTCAGTTAGCCTACTGTTGGTTTGAATAACAGCAGCTAAGAACAACTCAAGCAGTGTCCAAGACAGCTGGTATAAATAGGACTCAAGAATGATCCATCCATGAATCTGGGTGATTTGGGTGATTCCATTCCTTGAGTTCTGATTGGCTGCTTGACTGCTTGATTTGAATGACATTGTGGAGTCTTATATATACTCTGTCATAGTGGACTTTGTAGCTTTCGGGATTGTATTGAGTTACAACCGTTTGCTGTCCTGTCTTCCCAGTTCGACGGTAATTGGACTTTAATTATTCTTCACTCTCTCCCCCCCCCTCTCTCTCTCTCTCTCTCTCTCTCTCTCTCTCTCTCTCTCTCTCTCTCACACACACACGCACACACATATACATACATGCACACACATAAACACACTAATAGATACCCACACACACGTAAGCGTAAGAGTAAACGCACTACACTTTCTTTCGGATAATGTTTATTTAGCTGAATGTTTTATCCTTTCTCTGAATGATTTTGATGTAACATGAATGGAATTGTAACAACATACCTGAGACATACAGGATAAGCTGATAAGGAACGAGAAGAAACAGAAGAGGGCTATTGTGTATTCGCGTCGATTAAGGAATTTATGGACCAGCGTTGGCAATGACATCATGAAGCTATCCAGTACAGCTTGCAAATGGACGACCTGTTTGAAAACAAAACAAAAAGAGAGAGAAAGAAAGATTAGAATTATTGCATTGTCTTGTTGGGTCAATAAAATGTTTATTCCTATGTGTGGGAAGAGGCGTTCAGTGATTGGATATACCAATCACGTGATTAGCCCAGATGTTTTGGTGCAAAATACCAACAGATACATTCCGGAACAGCTCTCTCCAAGAAATCACAAATTCAGAAGATACCAGCTCTCCGCTCCATCACACCGGTAAGTCTCTCAAACTTGACTCAAATATCATTACCACCTCTAGTGGTTACTAATATCACAAAACAGACAGCCGATATGTTCGATATCCCAGACATTTTATGTTGAAAAAATACACAGGAAGGATTTTATATTGTTAGCTATTTTTTTTATTTGTCTTTAATAAATTATTAGAATTTAATTCATTTATTTGTTGCTGTTAGTCTTAGAATTAAATGCTATACTAACACAATAACAGGAAGGACTTCATATTGTTACTCATTGTTTTTATTTGTCTTTAATAGATTGTTAAAATTAAACTAAGTTTTAATTCATTTATTTGTTGCTGTTAGTCTTAGAATTAAATGCTATACTAACACAATAACAGGAAGGACTTCATATTGTTACTCATTGTTTTTATTTGTCTTTAATAGATTGTTAAAATTAAACTAAGTTTTAATTCATTTATTTGTTGCTGTTAGTCTTAGAATTAAATGCTATACTAACACCAATAGTCTTATAAAGTGAAAGAGATTGATACGCTAAAACAGTGGCTCTTAACCCTTTTCAATCACGTCCCTCTCCTTGAGATTTTGAAATTTCATTTCGACCCCCCCCCCCAGGGCCTAGCGCACAAGACAAAGTAAAGTAAAGTCTGCGGTGTGGCGTATTGTTGATATTAGCCAAACAGCGAGGGAGTATATCCCATTTACGCCAGCGCTAGACCAGGGAGATTGTTTTTTGATGAGTTGGAGGTCCACATCTACCGTCAGCTTTTAAATGCTTTATCACACAGATCAGATTACCTAAACTGTTCTACGCATGCGCTGAATTGACGAAGACCGGTATCGAACCCGGAATCTTGCGATTGACCTTGAATTTTCACGTCAAATTATCTGCTACTTTGCGGCTAATTTCTGACTAACAACTATGATTGATGAATTCATATTTTTGAAAATAACAGAAAATATCCAGCCAAAACATTCAAATCTTTAGGGTTCTTGCTTTTCTCAATTAAGTGTGTGTGTGGGAGGACCCCGTGGCGTAGATTGACGTGCTGGACTACGACTAGCAAGCGATTTTGAACACCAGTTGTTCTATCACGTTCACTTTCGGACTAATACCAGGTATGTCTTCACTTTGAAAACCAATCGAAAGATATGAAACACTGAATGATGAGAAGTAAAACGAGAAAAAAGCACCCTCAAAAACTGAATCTGCAACCCCTTAGGCATAATGGCACCCCCCCATGTTAAAATAACTGCTCTAAAATAAATAAATAAAAAAATTAAAGATGAATTGATATAAACAATATCAGGTTAGTGTTGTGGGGTTTTAAGGGGTCAAATAAGAACAAAACGACGGGTAACAAATGTAGTAAAATATATTAATAAAAGAGTAGACAGATACAATACAGATAAGTGGAAATTACGTCCGACAAATAGAGTTATTGGTTTACTCGCATTGGCTTACTGCCAAGCCACAATTGTCCCTGTTACTTATAGTAACCCGTCGGCGCATCCCATTAGTCTTATAGGGTGTATCACCTATAACAGTTAGCATATATTGACTGTTGAAGAATATTAATTCATCTGAAAGTCTGTTATTACCATTCAGAAAGTATTGCACAAGTTCAGAAATGCAGTCTAGTGTTTTTTATTGGACAATTCTCTGATATGAAGTTGCAAAAGGCAAATATAAAACATTTTTTTTTACCTTTAAAGGATTTTATAATAAAAAAAGAAAACCAATAAAAAACAAAAAGTAGCGAGAGAAAAAATAATGACAAACAAAAATAGGCAACATTCAGTTTCCCATTTTTTGTTTGTCCTTATTTATTCAGCAACAACAACAACAAAAAGAACAAGAAAAACAACAACAACAACAACAACAATAATATAATAATAATAATAATAATAATAATAATAATAATAATAATTGGTGGATTTTGCGATTCCAGCAGATCACAGGGGGAGATGAAGGAAGACAAAAAGATAGACAAATAACCGGACCTTGTCAGAGAAAACTGGAGGATCTGGACATCAGAGGAAGAATTGAGACCATCCAGACTACTGCATTGCTGCAATCGGCTAGAATACTCAGAGGAGTCCTGGAGACCTGAGGAGACTTGTTTCTCTCAGACTCCAGTGAAATACCATCAGCTAAAGTGAAAAACTCACAAGAAGTGAAATAATAATGATAATAATTTGAGATGCAAACGGATCACCTAATTCTCGCCAGAAGACCAGACCTAGCGTTTAATAAAAAGAAGAAGAAAACCTGTCACCTTGTGGATTTTGCCATTCCGGTGGGACCACAAGGTGAAAATGAATGGAAATGAACAGACAAATATCTGAAAATTTCCAGGGAATTGAAAATCTATGGAACATGAGGGTGAAGGTGATATTAATTGTAGCTGGTGCCCTTAGAACTGCACCCAAAGGACTTGGAAAAAGGACGGGATGAATTGGAAATCAGACGAAAACTCGAGATCAGCCAGACCACAGCATTGTTCAGATCAGCTAGAATACTGAGATGAGTCCTGAAAACACGTGGAGATTTGTCATCTAGACTCCAGAAAAAAGACACTAGCTGGTGTGAAAAACTCGCAAGGAACATAAAATTCTTTAGGACTTTGAGCTAAAGACGGATCACTTTATCCCGTGCAGAATACCAGACCTAATATTTATTAACAAGAAAAAGAGAACTTGTCAATTGGTATTGCAGTGCTAGGGGTCACTAGGGGTGAAGTTGAAAGAAAACGAAAACATAGTCAAATACCTGGACCTTGCAAGAGAATTGAAAAACAAAAGTGGAATATGAGGATAAAGTGATACCAATTGTAGTTAGTGCTCTTGGAACGGTCCCCGAAGTTTAGAAAACAGAATAAAGGAACTGGAAATCAGAGGGAAATCGAGACAATCCTGTCAACAGCATTGTTAAGATCGGCTAGAAAACTTAAAAGAGTCCTGGAGACCTGACTCACCCAGAGTCACCCAGACTCCTGTGAAAAACTATCAGCTGAGACTGGGGAGAAAAACTAATAATAATAATAATAATAATAATAATAATAATAATAATAATAATAATAATAGTTTGGTTTGTTTTGTTTTACGGCATATCAACCTCAGTGGGTCATTTAATGCCGATATAGTTTTGAAATAAATCAATTCTTAATGGATAATACAATTTTTTTTTATAAATACATTTTTCTATTTAACCCATAGATGGGACCCTAACAGGTAATACCACTCCGGGTCGAGTGGACCAGGGAGCAATGGTGATGAATGGGGTGCTCCACATTCCCCAAACCTCCAAAACTGGAACCTCACCATCAGATAGAGTTTAACGTCATTCCCAGGACATGTAGACCCGCAGCCACCGCCTTCTAGCACCCATATGATAAAAACGGTTTGGGGCTTGCCTTGAGGGCAATAGGGTTGGGAAAATCATATAGGTGCTAGGGCTTGACGTGACCAGCCGATTGATCGGAGGGGGCCTCTCCGACCGCCCGTCTAGCCCAAGATAGGGCCAAAGCGGAGTTTTGCCAGTCATGAACTGCTCATCAACCTAGGCTCTATCCTTAAGCATCACGGGTCACCACCCACGGCCAACAGGTGGCCCCATTGGGGGAGTCTTACCCCTCTGCAGAGGTGCAGTCGGTACATTCTAACGCTCCAGCCGACAGGGCGGAATAATAATAATAATAATAATAATAATAATAATAATTAAGAAAGGGAAACCTCAAAAGAGAATCACTTATAATTGCTGCAAATGCCATAAGGACAAACTACATCAAAGCGAAAATTGATATAGTAAATGTAGACTTTGCGGTAATAGAGATGAGACTGTTAACCATATACTCTGCGAATGTAGCAAACTAGCACAACGAGAATACAAAACTAGACACGACTGTTGGGAAGGTGATCCACTGGGAATTATGCAAGAAATTAAATTTTGACCACACAACAAAATGGTATATGCATAAACCAGAATCTGTTCTTGAGAACAAAACGCACAAAATTCTCTGGGACTTTGAAATTAAAACGGATCACCTTATCCCAGCAAGAAGGCCAGACCTAGTATTGATTAACAAAAAAGAAAGAACTTGTCAACTGGTGGATGTTGCAGTGCCAGCAGATCACAGGGTGAAGTTAAAGGAAAATGAAAAAATTGACAAATATCTGGACCTTGCCAGAGAACTGAAAAAGTTATCGAGCATGAAAGTGAAAGTGATACCAATTGTGGTTGGTGCACTTGGAACAGTCCCAAAAGTATTAGAAAAGGGCTTGGAAAGTTTGGATATCAGAGGAAGGATTGAAACCATTCAGAACACTGCACTGCTGCAATCTGCCAGAATACTCAGAAGAGTCCAGGAGACCTGAGGAGACTTGCTGTCACTCAGACTCCAGTGAAAGACCATCAGCTAATGCTTATGTGAAAACTCAAAAGGAGTAAATAATAATAATAATAATAATAATAATAATAATAATAATAATAATAATAATAATAATAATAATAGTTTGATTTTTTTATATTAATAAAAACTTGAAAGTGAAAGTGAAAGTCGGTGTTTTTATCATCGAAAAATGTTGATTTCACTTTGATTGGTTGATTCGCTTTGGCTTCATGTGCCATTTCAACAACTGAAGTCTTTTTCTCTCATAGAAAATTTTCTTTATTCTCTTTACTGAATGTAAATTTTATTCATTTACATACCTATCCATTTAATCCCCCCTTTTTTTATCTACATGTTATTCGTGTATCGAACATAGTTTTGTGATGATTCATTCAGGGCATATGACACAGACGATAGCCTCCAAATAAATAGCTGAACAAAAACTTAAAAGAAGGATGAAATAAAATCAAATTTAAAAAGAAGAAAAACCCGTAGACAACATCAATGATAGAAATAACAAGACGCCAGCGAAAAGAGAAGAAAGAGAAAAAGAAAATATAGAAAAAAGAAAAAAAAAGAGAACAAAAAAAAGGAATCTTATATTTGTTTATTACATCAAAAAAGTAAATTTTGTTTGAACTTCTACCAATCAGTGAAAAAACATAAAAACACTCACAGGCATTAAAATGTTTGGTATGTTAGGCACAAAATTTAATCAATATCATATCTGATGTCAAATCGAGGCTCGCATAAGATTCTAATATTCGGCGCTTTTGATCTGAAGAATCTAGCGAACTAAATTCGAAACAGAAAAAGAAAAAGAAAGAAAGAAAGAAAAAGATAGAAAGAAGAACCGTAGCTTTTACTTAAATCTGACATAGCTTTTGACAAGATGAAATAAAAGAAAGACAAGCAAGAGAAGAAGAGAAAGAGAGAAGAAAAAGAGAGAAATCAAAGAAGATAGAAGAAAAAGACACAAGATAAAGAGAGAAGAAGAAGAAGAAGAAGAAGAAGAAGAAGAAGAAGAAGAAGAAGAAGAAGAAGAAGAAGAAGAAGAAGAAGAAGAAGAAGAAGAAGAAGAAGCCATAAGAACAGAAAGAGAGAAGAAAGGAAGAGAGAAGAGAAGAAGAAGAAGAAGAAGAAGAAGAAGAAGAAGAAGAAGAAGAAGAAGAGAAGAAGAAAAGAAGAAGAGAGAAGAGAGAAGAAGAAAGAAGAGAGAAGAAGAAGAAGAAGAAGAAGAAGAAGAAGAAGAAGAAGAAGAAGCCATAAGAACAGAAAGAGAGAAGAAGAAAGGAAGAAGAAGAAGAAGAAGAAGAAGAAGAAGAAGAAGAAGAAGAAGAAGAAGAAGAAGCCATAAGAACAGAAAGAGAGAAGAAGAAGAGAGAAGAAGAAGAAGAAGAAGAAGAAGATAAGAACAGAAGAAGAAGAAAGAAGAGAGAGAAGAAGAAGAAGAAGAAGAAGAAGATGAAAGAAAAATACACAAGAAGAGAAAGAGAGAAGAAGGGGAAGAGAAATCGAAGAAAAGAAAAGAGAGAAAAAGTAGAATAGAGAAATCACAGAAAAATAGAAGAAAAAAAGAGAGGAAGCAGAAAGAAAGGGAGAATAAAGAGAAGAAAAGAAAATATCTAAAGGTTAAGAGAGAAAGAAAGGAAGCAGAAAAAAGAAAAAAAAATTCGAAACAGAAAAATAAATAAATAAATAAATAAAGGGTCGTAGCTTTTATTTAAATCCAAACATAGATTTTAAGTACACTCATTTTTTTTATTGGCTGCAGTCACTGGTGTACCAAACAGGGGGTAGGGAGAGCGGTCCGTCCCGGGCGGCACAGTTTAAGGGGTGGCATATTCGAGGTGAGGAAGCAAATGAAAATAAAGGAAATTTTCTGGGGCTTATTCAACTGAGTGGAAAATTCGACCAAGTACTACGTAAACATTTGGTGAAAGTAAAAACTGATAAGTTTACAACTTCCTATCTCTAAACAAAAATTCACACTGTCCCATCCAGTAATATTCAATTTTAGAAATATTATCTGTAGAGCGTGTCCTTGCAGATACAAGTGATTCTGATGAAGTCATTCAAGATTTTGCGAAGAAGAAGGCACGTAAAATCCGTTTGTAAATCGCTTATTTTTGTAATTCATTCATCTTTTCTTAAATATATCTTTCTTGTATATACTAGCAAATATATGCACCCTCCGGGTGCAAGTATTTAAGTTTTAATATAATAAAATATCATGTTAAATTAGAAAGGCTAATGAAACTGAATAAGAATGCAGATAAAAAGATTTGAAACAGAGGGGGTATGATTGAAAAATAGAGTAACTTGGAAACTAACTCTTCTATCATTTTCCATTTCATTGGTAAATTTTCCTAATTTAACTATTTAGTTAAAATAGGAAGTAAAGGATAATATCATAGTTATTTCTTCTTGTTAATGAATTTCTTTTAAGATTCATTGAGATTTTTGCTCATATTCATTAAAATAAACCAAAGAATTTGAAATCAATAATACTAAGCACATATTTATTAAATCAATTTTTAAGATCAATATGCAAATTAGCCTTCCCATTTACTCTGTAAATCGCTATTTTGTTGTATATATAAATACAATTGCATGTTATCAGTATGTAGATATGGTCAACAGTCTTAATGATGTAAAACAATTTTATTAATAATTGAGGTTTAAATAAAAAATAAAATCCTAGAGAATATGATGTAAATAACAAAGAGAATTGTGACTTGTATAGTGATATAGTTTCGGTTACAGACAGAAAAACACACAATCTCCATTATAATAAGATATATTATGTGTGTATGTATATTATAGAATTAATTGGAAAACAAATAGTTGCTACAGTTTGTTTTCTTATTTTGCATACTTATATACATGTATTATCTTTGGGATTTTTTAAGTGTTATTAGAACTTTTAAGGGGCGACCAAATAAACATCCGCACCGGGTGACACTTGAGTTAGGTACGCCACTGGTTGTAGTACATGTTTTAAAACGAATTAAAACATGAATGTTCAAAAACAGACACTTAACCCATCATTCAATTCTAAAAAGAAGTTATATTGGAAAAATAGGGATTAATTATCTGCCCTTGACACCAGGGACCGGAATCGCTAATATACGATATTGGTGCCTAAATTGAATTCCATGACTAAGTCACTTATAGTGTTGAGCAGCTACCAGCCAGACATCCAAGTCCGGTCGCTCCCAAAACCTCAAAAGAATTCAGAAGATAAGTCTTGTCGCAAACGCCATTAAGTTTGCAATTTGCACCTTTCTGAATATATGTTGTTTTTTTTTTAAATCTTCAATTGTTGATGTCTTCTTCCCAGAATTTAATTGCTTATCTTTTAACCTGGAAATTGTGAGGCCCAGCAAAAAAATCATAATTACGCTGATGAGCTTGATTGAACGTCAGGACATTTTTCATTTTTATATTAATCTTTGTAAAGCGTTTGTTTGCTTGTTATTCAAATCTAAAAAAAAAAACCCTCCATGAAATCTTTTTACTTTCGTTGTATTTTCCGCTAGTACATTATTGAATTGTTAATTCATTTTGAGGGATGCAATTTAAATTGTAATGCTCAGCATTTTAGCTTTGTAAGACATTAGTAGAAAGTCAGATGCTAATTGAAAAATTATCATGTGTTGCTGGGAAATAAGATTATCAGAACCCTCAGTATCTCAGCATTTGATTAAAGTGATGAGGATCTGCTTAAGCAGGTTTCATTAATTAGTAAAGTGCCCATATCTACCCCCACATACACATAGAGACCTATTCCCCCTCCAGCTCTAGGTAAATAGCAGTGTAGAATGGGCTCTTTAAATGATCGTTACTTGCTTTAATAGCTACACTTGATTTTTTTTGTTCAATGGAATTTCCACGGGTCCTGCTAACTCAAAATAATTTATTAAATTTGATTATCATTGTTTATAAAAAGACTTACATTTTTATTACTAATACATATTGAAAGTATGGAGGTGTCAGTGATGTAATGGCTATCGTCGTATGAAATGGACACTTTTAACCGATTCAAATCCGGGACGAGCCTGTTTGCAATTCAAATATCACTAATACTCTTTGGGAAAGCTATGGGTAAATAGTAGGACAGACTTGGCTCTTTAACCCTGGTATGGCAATTGGTCTAGGAGAAGCAAAACTCTGAATTCAAATATATTAAACTCTGCTCAGAAATTGACCCTCTGCCACATCCTACTCATGCGGAGAGGTTGTGTAAATGCGCACACACACACACACACACACACACACACACACACACACACACACACACACACAGCAAAAGCGGATGAATTCTCTTTTTTATAATTTGTAGTGCGACCCAACAATTATCAATACGATTTTACAGATCACACACACACACACACACACACACACACACACACACACATATATATATATATATATATATATATATATATATGTGTGTGTGTGTGTGTGTGTGTGTGTGTGTGTGTGTGTGAAGTGAACAAACAATGTGTTTGAAATGGCGATAGCCGACATTTTTTGGGAGATTATGTGCTTAATTAAAGTCATACCTAATTTGTTAATTAATTAATTATAATTAAATGAATTAGGCGTGCATATCGGTTTAAATGTAAAGCTTAAACAAATCGAGAAAAAGTCAATGTCTGTATGTACATTTCAGCCAACAGAGATTTACTTTTTCTCGATTTGTTTACGCTTTACATTTAAACCGATATGCACGCCTAATTCATTTAATTATAATTAATTAATTAACAAATTAGGTTTGACTTTAATTAAGCACATAATCTCCCAATATATATATATATATATATATTGTGTGTGTGTGTGTGTGTGTGTGTGTGTGGTGTGTGTGTGTGTGGAAGAGAGAGAGAGAGAGAGAGAGAGAGAGAGAGAGAGAGAGAGAGAGAGAGAATATACGAATATGCCATGACCAAAACTTGATATTTGTTGTGAACAATGTATAGACAATAATAATTGATCGGATTTACTGACCTGATGTTGAAGTGTAATCAAAAAGAAACTGAAGTACAAAAGAAATGCAATGATTGGAGAAATGTTGTATTTGGCAAGTGTGTTGGCCACCGATACAAACAGAAGAGGAAGCCCTGAAAATACAAATAAAATGTCACAATAATTATCACATTAAAATTGTTAAAGAAACAAAACTAAAATCTTTGGTCGAGATAAATCCAGAATAAGTCATCCAGGGTTTTAACTCTATTAAAGTATATGTTAAAATATAAACAAATACAATAGATGGACTAACATCACTTCTTCTGACAGAGACATCTCTTCCAGGCTGTAGTCATATCAGTACTGCTGTATGGCTGCACTACCTGGACCCTAACGAGGCGCCTCGAGAATAAGCTAGATGGGAGCTGCACAAGAATGCTGCGAGCAGTTCTGAACAAGTCGTGGAAACAGCATCCCACAAGGGAGCAGCTGTATGGTCACCTGCCCCCTATCTCACAGACTATCCGAGTGAGACGGACTAGGCATGCAGGGCACTGCTGGAGAAGCAAGGATGAACTCATAAGTGATGTTCTCCTGTGGAAGCCAACACATGGACATGCCAGTGTGGGCCGCCCAGCAAGGACCTATATCGACCAGCTATGTAAAGATGCTGGCTGCAGCGAAGAAGAACTCCCTGGGGCGATGAATGATAGGGAAGGTTGGCGAGAGATTGTCTTGGATATCCGTGCTGCCTGCACGACATGATGATATAAAGATAAATCTAATGAGTCAGATGAACCTACTATTAGTTTCGCTTAATGCTCTACAGGGCTAAGATCTTAGCCCTGAAGAGCATTAAGCGAAACTAATAGTAGGTTCGTCTGACTCATTAGATTTATCTTTATTATTTGCTCTACTTAGGTATTGAGCACTTTTTACTTATTAGCTATTCTCCTAGCGGTTATATGAATATATATATATATCTTATATACATATATATACATATACATTGTTTTTCTTTTGGTCAAATACTGTACCAATAGATTATTTTTTGTTGGTACGACTATCTTGGTCTTTTCTTTTTTTCAAAATTTTTTTCTCCCCGGTTGATGTTTGGTAGTATATTTTTACAATCAAACTATTTGCTGGTTTTTTTCTCACCACGAGGATTTACCAACACGCTTAGTATATTATATATATATATATATTATATATATATATATATATATATACGGTTTCATAATTTGCTTGAAGTATTGTGTTTATATTGGTTTGTTGGTTGGTTTTGAAGGCTATCATAATACAAGTGTAAAGAAAAACAAGGTTACTATCGTGTGATTTATTCTTAATATTTCGAGATAAAAATCTCTTCTACAGAAGATCTCCGGAACTGAAGATGTTCCTAACCAATATGTATATATATATAACTAGCAACATCTTCAGTTCCGGAGATCTTCTGTAGAAGAGATTTTTATCTCGAAGTATTAAGAATAAATCACAGGTTAACAAACAACACCATAGTTACTTTATTTTTCTTTACACTTGCATTGTATTAGCCTTCAAAACCACCCACCAAACCATATATATATATATATATATATATATATATATATATATATATATATTGAATAAATTGCTCTGACCGTTCACACATCTGGAACAAGGCACATCGAGCTCTCAGTAGGGATGTCCTGTTTTATTACAGTATTGTTATGGGTCCAACGGGAGAAAATTAAATATTTTATAAAAAAGAACGTCCGGAAAATGGATTATGTTTTTTAAAAGAATAATAATTATTTTACATTTGCGCGACACGGGTTTCAGATCTTCTGATATCTTCTTCAGGCTTTAATTAACCACATTATATATATATATATATATATATATATATATATATATATATATATATATATATATATATATGTGTGTGTGTTAGATTAGTGAAGACATAAAGTTAACGGCCCTTGGTAACAGGACTTTTCTCGCCTATACGAGTACGCTTCGCTTGAAAATCGTATAGGCGAGAAACTGACAGTAATCAAGCACCATTGACTCTATGATAGCCATATATATATATATATATATATATATATATATATATATATATATATATTTAATATAATTTAATATACCAAGCGTGTTGGTAGATCCTTGCGGAGAGAAAAAACCCAGCAGAAAGTTTGATTGTAAAAATATACTACCAAACATCAACCAGGAAGAAAAAAAATTTTGAAAAAAAGAAAGGACCAAGATATTCGTACCAACAAAAAATAATCTATTGGTATAGTATTTGGCCAAAAGAAAAAACGATTTATATGTATATATATGTATATAAGATATATATATATTCATATAACCGCTAGGAGAAGCTAATATGTAAAAAGTGCTCGATACCTAAGTAGAGCCAAGTAATAAAGATAATCTAATGAGTCAGACGAACCTACTATTAGTTTCGCATAAAGCTCTTCAGGGCTAAAGTCAGACTTTAGCCCTGAAGAGCTTTATGCGAAACTAATAGTAGGTTCGTCTGACTCATTAGATTATCTTTATATATATATATATATATATATATGTGTGTGTGTGTGTGTGTGTGTGTGTGTGCGCGTGTGCGTGTGTGCGTGCGTATGTATTCCTAAAATTGTAGTTATATTTGTATGTATGTATGCAACTATAGGCGTTGCAAAACGGCACGCCATAGTTATTTATTGTAAAGCCATGTTCAATAGAATTTGCAACTGGTAATTGTGTAGAGTCTGAATGTCATTATTTCTAATCATTTAAATTCGAAAATATCTATAGAATCTTAATTAGTATCCTTCACTCTTTCATAAATAGAAGTTTCAATATCATCATAGAATCCAACAGGTTTGCATAAACATACACAAAAATTTAAAGAATTTACAACAAATTAGGGCTACAACTGAAATGAACCATAATGATTCGAGATTTAAAATTTTATATTACTGATTTAGAAATACTAGCAAAAAAAATAAATAAATAAAACACCCCCCGGGTATTTTAAAAATTAATTTTTGAAAGATATTGCCTGGGCGGGGAGTTAAAAATTCAATGTCAGAAGGTTTGTATCATAATTTAAATAAAATCATCAAATTTATTAAAGGAGTAAAAAAAAAAAAAATTTTAAAAAACAACAATTTGAAATGGAAATTTAGTCCTGTCCCTCTCAAATAAAATGTTGTGTACATCTATCAATTATTATTTAAATAACTTATGAATATTTTACACATAAATTTTACATAAAATCGTAGGTATTTCGTTATTTGTAAACTTTTTAGCAACTTCTTGTTACCGAAAAATAAGAGCGAGATTTAAAAAGTAATTTAAAAAATTGATAAGTATATAATACCGGACATGTATTTATTAAAACTTGGTAAAAAAAAAAAAGTTTAATGATGCATACTCAAATTTTACGTATTAAGAATTTTGAATATAAATTAAATACCCATTGATAAACTTACACAATTCCTGAGTGTTTGTGACGTAAACAGTGACGTAGTTTCGGTTAGAGATAGAGAGACAACGAATCTCCATTATTAATAGATTTATTTCTGTCAGTTATAAAAAAAAGAAATGGATAATATTGACATACCTGGTTTGACACCTGGCACGAAGGAAAGGGTGCCACCGTAATCCTTGGGGTCAATGTAGGGCACGATAGCCACGAGGAGCCAATGTGGCAGCAATCCATATGTCAGTAACAAAATCATCCAAGCTCTGCAAAAGAAAAAATCGTTGCACTACAGCTATACAATAAAATATGGGCAAATAGCAGGGCAGACTAGGCTCTTTAACCATGGCTAGGTAACCAGTCTAGGAGAAGGAAAACTTTGATTTCAAACCTGTTAAACTCTGCTTAAGAAATTAACCTTAATAACAATAAAAGGGTGAAATATAAAATGCGTTTACTTTTTTTTTTCTTTTTTTTTTTTAATTACTAGTAGGACCAGTATACCACATTATTATGGCCGGGATAGCTCAGTTGGTCACGTCAACTCTAGCACCTATATGGTTTTCCCAACCCTATTGCCCTTATGGCAAGTCCCAACCACTTTTTTATCATATGAGTGCTAGAAGGCGGTGGCTGCGGGTCTACATGTCCTAGTAATGACGTTAAACTCTATCTGATGGTAAGGTTCCAGTTTTGGAGGTTTGGGGAATGTGGAGCACCCCTTCATCACCATTGCTCCCTGGTCCACTCTGACCCGGAGTGGTAGTACCTGTTAGGGTCCCATCTATGGGTTAAATAGAAAAACATGAGTTTATAAACAAAATTGTATTATCCATTAAGAATTGATTTATTTCAAAACTTTATCGGCATTAAATGACCCACTGAGGTTGATATGCCGTAAAAAAAAAAACCAAACAAACCAAAACTCAGTTGGTAGAGCGTTCGGCTAGAAACCACATAGTTTCTAGTTCGATTCCGGTCCTCGCCAACTCAGCGTATGAGTAGGACAGGGATCTGTGCAGTAAAGTAAGGAGATGATGGTAGGAGTGGCGGTCCACCTCAGATGCCAAAACAATCTCCTTGATCTAGCGCTAGTGAAAAGGGGATAGACTCCCTAGCTGATTGACTGATACCAACTTTAGGCCGCCCCGACGACTTTATTACGCTTGATATGTATAATTTTGTTGTAATTGAATATTCCACACTCTCTTTCTCACCTATGTGGTCTGACTATATATATAGTGAGCACGGCATTATGCTGGGTTGGCTTCGAGGATTAGTAGCGTACCTCACTATTTCTTGTGTGTCTTATTGTATCTCTCTACAATAAAACCCTCTATCTGAAATCTACGAAGGTGGTGACTAGTCCTTCCACTCGGCTACAACCTTGTCTGATTGTATCCCTTTTAAGGACACAACAACTTTAGAGCTACGCAAAATAGTTCAATATGTAAAAAGAATAATAATGTATATTTAATTCTCTCTTACACTTTTTTTCTTCTTTTAAAAATCTTTTCATTATGTTCCATTGAAATAAGTTAGTAAAATAAAGTCATTGGAGTGGCCTAAAGTCGGTATCAGCCAGACAGCGAGAGAGTCTATCCTCTTTTCACTAGCGCTAGACCCAGAATATAGATTTTGGCGTCTGGGGCGGAACGCCACACCTACCATCAACTCCTCAATTTACCGCACAGATCCCTGTAGTACTCATACACTGAGTTGGCGAGGGCCGGTACAGAACTCGGAATGGCATTATTGCTTCTGTGCGCTCACCTCTTCTCTCTATCTTTCCCCTACTCTTTTTCTTTATTTTTTTCTAACTGTTTTTCTTATGATATTTTCTGTGTAGCATGTCCTTTTTCTTCCGTTCATATCTTTATAATAAAAACGGGATGGTTCTGTTGGATTTGTCAAGTCTTCAGCTCTGTTACAAGCTGACTACAAAACTATCTCTAGAGTGTTGGCAGGTGGTTTTTATGCAGCTTTGGGTTATTCCATTATGAACTCTGGCAAGTTCACTTCTGGGTTTTGATTGGCTGATGGTATTCAGGTGAGTAGAGATATGGATAAGTATCCACTCTTCAGCCCTCAGTCTGCACTGTGCCAACAACATGCAAGGACTGTATTTAAGTTACAGCTTGCATGTTTGTTCTTGTCTGCTAACTCGACGGTAGTTAGAATCCCATTGCGACGGTGAGTATTATATTGTTTTTTATGTTATCTGGAGGATAACTTCTTCTGGTTCATTGTACAGCTGAGGTGACGACACTCAGGAAAAATAATAATTCGACGGATAAGCAACACCAGATATTCAGGATTTGCATTTCATCTCGAACGATTTGGGCGATTTCTTTTCTCCCCCCCCCCAGAGAGTGTTGCAAGATGATAACAGCCTTACAACACGAGTATTAATATATTTTTATTATCATTGCGTTTTCTTATTTTAAATTTTAGTATTGACCAAAGCAGAAATCAGTTAAATTATTAATTGCAAAACCGTTCACATCCATCTTCTATATATATAAAAGGAAGTTTGGTATGTATGTGTCGACGTATAAATCAGAAACGGGAGGTCACTCAGATTTGAAATCCTGCATACACCTTAATATCCTTCTAACTAAGAAACACACTAAACTTGGTTATTGATTTTTACTGATTAATTAAATGATTAAACCAAAATCAATTGATTTGCGGAACTGTCCGTATACAAGATGCTGATAATAAAATATTGTTCGCTGCCTGTTTTCTATTAAAGCTATACCAGCAGTTTAGTTTAATTTTACTGAATAAAATTGGAGTCTAAGCGTTCAGTTCGGAATCTCTCACCTATTTATGATCCAATCTTTGTATATAGTACGGTCATAGACCGGAACTTTTGCTAGTTGGGTATAAAGAGACAGAGAGTAATTCCCCATAATTAACTAAACGTTAATTGTAATTATGATTTGGCTTCGTGACGAAAATCAAGGGGAAGTCCACGTTGATTGCAGGCGTATTGGTGGCTGATAAGGCCTATGCGGAAAAAGCAGGTACGATCGCAGCGGCTGCAGCTGAAGGTCTAGTCAGGGTTTGATGGTACTGTAATTGTAAATTTTTCAATTATCTACTACAAAGGCAACAACAGAATTTATATCTAATAAAATTGCAAATCATCCTTTTTTGCTTAAATAACCCCACATGAATTATTTTTGATCTATAGAATTTCTGCAAGTCCTGCTAGTTCACAATGATTTATGAAATTTGATTATCATTGTTTATAAAAAAAAAGCTACGGTTTTATTACTTATAGTCGTAAGTATGGAAGTGTGTGTCGTGTAATAACTATGTCGTGGAAATGGACACAGTGAACCGATTTTAAATCCTGACGAGGCTATTTGAATTTCACATCGCGCTAGTGGAAAGATATGAATCCAATTATTTTGTTTCTAGCTATGAGTAATAGTAGGAGGGTGGTATCTTTAACCTTGATATGACAACCGATCTAGGAGAAGGAAAATTCTGAATTCAAACATGATAAATCCCGCCTTACAAAATTGACATTGTGTCACATCCTGCTCGAGCAAAAGGGTTGGGTAAATGTTGTGTTTTCTTATTTTTAGTTTTAGTGTTGACCAAGATATTGATAATAACACATTACAGATTGTTTTGAGAAAAAGATTGTCCCAAATATAAATGAAGCAGAAATCAGATTTGTATAGAAAGTAAAATCTATTTAATAGTCATGTTATCTGGTCAGACTAAAATCCGATATTATTAAAGAAGTTCCTTTGGTACTTACGTGTTCAACAAGACTTTCTTGTTGGGAAGATGGCTTCCGAGCATTGGCACAACGCCAGACCATAAACCCATGCTGTAAATATGCATTATGAGAGCATCCATCCAAGTCTGATAAGAAAAGAGACAATTAAAATAATTAACACTTTTTGTTTAACATTATTATCACAATGCAAGAAAAACAATAAATGATAATGTATTACCACATTAACACAACTCCTACCCCCCAGCTATGGTTAGTGGAATGAGAACAGGATACCCCCGTGGACTAAATAAAGGGTTAGGTTCAAAGTTCCGTGATGGCTCCTGATTACGACAAGAAAGTTCCCGAGTTCGAAAAGAAGGTTCCCGAGTTCGAGAAGGTTCCCAAGTCCGACAAGAAATACCTGAAGAAGGTCGGAGGGCATATCGGCCGAAACGTTGTACAAATAACAATGAAGATGGGGACAATAGTCCGAATAACGCAGATAATACTAATCATCAAGCCTAATCTCAAACATTCAGAGAAATTTCTGTTTAGGTATGAAATTGACTTTTCTCAATTGTTAAAGCATCGATATATTACCACTGTGAATCTAATATAAACTTTATTCTCGTAGAATCAAGATTTGATACCCACCTTCGCAAGAAGATTCACAGCTAGCATCCAGTTGGCAGACTAAGTCGGAACAATCATATAGATACTAGGGCTTGACATGACCAACCGATTGATCGAATGGGAGCCTCTCCAACCACCCATCTAGCCCAAGGAAGAGCCGAAGTGGAGTGTTGCATATTACGGCATCACTTAGTAGCCGCTCAGCCACCACACTCCTGTCCTCAGGGGGATCCACCAGGCCATCTTAGCTTTCTGTATAGGTACAGTAAGCGTATTCTACAGCCCTTTTCGAGAGAGCGGAAAGATTAATGGTTTAGCTCTTTGTTCGTCCCATACAAAACGAAAGACATTTTATCCTTTTTTGTGAAGAATCTTGAGAAGAGTCAATATTTTAATATTATTTATTAATTTCCGGTTTTGCTCAGTTGGTAGAACTAGGAACCACAAGGTTCCTGATTCGATACCGGTCCTCGCCAACAGCGTATGAGTAGCACAGGGATCTGTGCGGTAAAGTGAGGAGCTGATGGTAGGTGTGGCACTCCACCTCAGACGCAAAAAAATCTCCTTGGTCTCGCGTTAGTGAAAAGGGGATAGACTCCCTTGCTGTCTGGCTGATACCGACTTTAGGCCACCCCGACGACTTTACTGTACTTATTGATCACGGGTTACTTAATGTCAATACCTGAAAATAATTTATCTTTATGGTAAACTTACCCGCGGGTCTCCTAAATGATTCTGTATAGCATTTCCCACTTCGTTTTTTGCTTGGTCTTCAGTTTGAGAAATGTCAAAATAACCGAGAAACATGTAACTGAAGGTCCGTTCCGATTTGGGCGAATATGCATGACCATGAATAAGGACAATGGTCAAAATAAAGAAGGTCAGTGGATATGTGTATCTGAATACCTGAAAAAATAAAAAATAATGATAATTTCACTGTACAATTAAAAGATTTGCAGTATAAAACAAAACAAAAAAATGGGTCAAGATCTAGTGAATATATATATATATATATATATATATATGTGTGTGTGTGTGTGTGTGTGTGTGTGTGTGTGTGTGTGTGTGTGTGTGCGTGCGTGTGTGTGTGTGTGTTCATATCCCCAGTACATTTTAGTAATTGGTTTTAAAAATGTGTTAGCATTATTGAGGATTATGTTGTATGGTATTGATTTGTTTCATGGCTATATTCTATGGTATAATTTTATTTCCCTCAAAAAAGAGAGAATATCCACCATGTTGACATTTTCAAACAGATCTTTCATATTGTTTGCTTTAAAATAATGGTTTCTGATGTGAGTAAGAAACCTGCATTCCATGAATAAGTGTTTAACTGTCAAAGGTGTTTGACATGTTCCACATTTGGTTGTTGTTCTTGTTTGAGTATATTGGAGTGCGTTAGTTTTGTATGACAAATGCGTAATCGGGACACAATGATTTGTTCCTTTCTGGACTTCCTTAAAGTTGGTCTGCAGCCTCCCAAAATGGGTTTGATTATCTTTGGATCTCTTAAAGATGGTTCACGACGGATGAAGATGGGAAATAAGCAGTGCATAGATGGTTGCAGGACCAACCAAAAACCTTCTTCTTGGAAGGAATACGTAAGCTTGTCGACCGCTGGACCATATGCATAAAAAAGGAGACTATGTAAGAAAAATAACGCACTTGTTTATCCTTTGATTTTGTGTAAATACATTGAAAAATTAAGAGTGAGATTAATTTTTGACCCTCACTCGTTTATCTTATATCAGACTTATAGGGATTGGCCCCTATATTTTTACGGCATGTGGAATTGAATACATTAAAATAATTAATTTTCTGAAACAAGTAATTTTACAATTGTATAAGTTAAGTTTAGAATTATGTAAACAAAAGATAATCGAATAAATATTAGTTTAGAAATATTTTAGCAACAATATAAACAATGGTTTAAATTCCATTGAAAATATGTACGCCATCGGAATGTTACAAAATCATCCGATATTTACGTCATTAGAAAACAGCTGATATTTGAAAATTCCAATATAAATTTAACTTAATGATCACGTAGACAATGACAAAAGAAAATTATAAAAAGGCCCTTAGAACTGAAAAACTTCAGTGGGAGCTTACGCTCTTCCCGACTCGACGGAGTTGAAGCTGATGCTCCTAACTCGACAGTGGGAACGGACGCTCTTCCCAACTCGACACAATCGGGAGAAGACGCTGTCCGAAAACATAAAATACGACTCAACAGGTCGACTATTTTTGTTTCATATATTCTCTCTCTCTCTCTCTCTCTCTCTCTCTCTCTCTCTCTCTCTCTCTCTCTCTCTCTCTCTCTCTCTCTCTCTCTCAACAACAACAAATTTCAATCACAGGCATTGTTAAAAAAAATGCTACAATGTTGACACAACCAATCGCACAAATATAAATAATACATGTCACACTTGTCACACACAACTACCTACAGACACATACAGTCGGCAACATCGCTAAAAGAACAATTGAATATACCAGTTGTAAATTAATGTATATAAAGTTTGTTCTTTTATCAATTTTGTCTTCTTCTTTTTTTCTACGGAAACTACATTTCTGTAGTCTTATGCATTTAAATTGTGGGGATCAAAACTCGGATCTTCTTCACACTCACACAATCACCAAACAATCATCGCTCACTACAGACTAAACATAAAAACAATTGAAAACATGCACATAAAATAAATAATAAAGCGTTGATACCTTGCCAATCCAAGCAGCTCCGCGGAAGACAAAGAAATAGATTATAGCCCAAGTGGCCAGGAGAGTCAAACAAAGATACCACACGAGATATCCTCCTTCGCCAATACGCTCTGTTCTTTGAAGAACTTCTTCACTGAAACAAACAAAAGAATCACGTGATCACATTGCACGTGAAATCATAAGTATCTTTAAATGACAACAGAATAATTCTGAACATTTATGGATGAGTGCAAACAAATCAATTTCTGATAAACAAACATTAGAGTGTAATTTCATTATTAATTTTGTGGAATGTTTGTTTTCATCAACAAATGAAATAAACATAAATAGAATAAAACATTTTGTTTTTGTTTTCTTCTCAAATATTGATTGCATAGAAATGTACGTTTTCGAAGTTTTAGTCTCCGTGTTTTAAAACCGTCATGCGAACAAAGTCTGTAATGCGGTGTTACTTTTAAAGCTGACAAATGTTTGTCTATTATTTCGAGGGCAAATGGAATGATTAACTGGATGGTTAAAAAAATTTATCTCAAGGGAGGCAGATGCTTTAAGAATATATGGCTTTATTGTCTAGACTTGGAAATTGGAGTGTAATAGTGAGATTGGATGGTATACAAAGAGTGACAAAACTAATAAAAAAAGAGTAAAGGTTTACAGTTACATGTAAAGATTAATGAAATTAGAATTAAACATTTTACAAGAATGAAAGGTTATATAATTCAAACTTTAAAAATAACAAATAGAATCTTTAATTATTGTAAACATTTTTTATATTTCTCCTCAAACTTAACAATTTATTTCAAGGGAGGTAAATGATGTTTTAAAAATATACAAAACCCTAAAAAGACCCCATATAGAAATTATACTCAGGCTTGAGCTCCAGTGTCTTATTATGGAACTTGGAGGGTAATGCTGAGATTGGAGGGCATACAAAGAAGAGTGACAAAAATAATAAAAAGAGTAAAATATTACAGGGACAGATTAGAGAAATTATGATTAACTACTTAACTAGAAAGAAGAATGAGTAACAAAAGTAATAAAAAGAGTAAAATATTACAGTTACAATGAGAGATTAGAGAAATTAGATTAACTACTTAACTAGAAAGAAGAATGAGTAACAAAAATAATAAAAAGAGTAAAATATTACAGTTACAGAGAGAGATTAGAGAAATTATGATTAACAACTAGAAAGAAGAATGAGTAACAAAACTAATAAAAAGAGTAAAATATTACAGTTACAAGGAGAGATTAGAGAAATTATGATTAACAACTAGAAAGAAGAATGAGTAACAAAACTAATAAAAAGAGTAAAATATTACAGTTACAGGGAGAGATTAGAGAAATTATGATTAACTACTTAACTAGAAAGAAGGATAAGAGGCAATCTAATTGAAACTTTCCAAATGATAAATGGAATTTCTAATGTTAGACATTTTTTTAAATATTTCTCCCCAAACTTGAAATTTACTGTGAAGGCAGATTTTCAAAACTAAATCTATTAACCAAGTGGATTTTTTAGCAAATAGAGTAATATATTTTTGAACAAATTGTCAAATTAGATCAAAAACAGCAATAGCTTTAAAAATTTAAAGATTAATTTGGATGATTATAGAAAAAAAATGGTCAGAAGAATAATTCAAAAGGACGTTTTGGGAAGTATCGGATGAATTCCTTAACAAAATTTGATCTCTAGATTTATATTATTTTGACACAGTATATGTTCTGTGTTCAAGTATTTTTGTTAAACGGTTGATGTGAGAAGATATGAAAAGAGATGTACAAAATAAGAAAACAATGTAAAATAAATTTTTGAAAGATATATAACTAAGCCCAAACAAATAAAAAAAATTCTACATGTATATATAGATAAATATTCTTTTTTTAAATCAAGTATTGAAATTTTATGTTATTATCTTCGGTTAACACCGGCACTTGTGCCCCTAGGAGACAGGGGTCGGTTCTCACCGACACACATCAGCAGCAGCCTACCCTAACATTTTTTAGTCACGTGATGAACTTTATAGAAGGCCATGACAGTGGCTACTCTTCCTCTTTTAAGTTGTATCACCGTTTGGGTGACTGCTAGCTTTCAGCAATACCCCTCGTGGTCTTATGGTAAGTGCCCTTTGCACTCTCTCTTCCTATGAATAAGGCATACGGACAGAATAAAACCCAAGACGGACTTCCTCCATACCCTGCTTCTCAACAAGAGAGATCACTATCCTTTGACCCTTGAAGGCCGATAGTAATTACCTTTAATCACCAGGATAAAACTAAGGGAGCTGACGAGATAAATGCAACCTCGGACAAGCTTCTCCCCTTGATACTAAACAGCTGAAAGGCTGT
>CM042144.1:121324136-121334136 GCA_023376005.1 Doryteuthis pealeii | reverse complement strand
ATTATGGGTCTTTGGCAAATAAAAGACGTCGAAAGTGCACTGAGTCTTTGTGTCTGTTGATAAGAACAGTAAATGAACACGCATAGAATCAGCGACCCAAGACAACCCAAGACAACGTGAAGACCAGGAAAGACTCATATAGTTAGAAGACTTAGCAGAAACAGGAATATCCAAGTAAGGAGATTAGGTAGAAGAAATAATAAGAAGTATGCAACACTTGTTCATAGAACAATACGCACATTTTATCTGTTGGGGCACATTTATTTATTATTCTAATATTTCCTACAATGTTTGTCTATATAGGATTGTCTTTTGTCTTTTGTTTTTGCTTTCTTATTTCTATATACCGTCGGATTTATTTACATATTTTATCAACTATATTTTTACTTGTATATATAAAAAAATTTAAAAAATTGTTAGTAGTAGGAAGAAAAAAAAAAAAAAAAGAAAAATATATATAAAAAAGAAAAAGATAGAAAGGGAAAAAGAAAAAGTTAGGTTTGGTTTGGTTTGGTTTGGTTTTAGGGCATATCAACCTCAGTGGGTCATTTAATGCCGATAAAATTTTGAAATAAATCAATTCTTAAAGGATAATACAATTTTTTTAATAAATACATTTTTCTATTTAACCCATAGATGGGACCCTAACAGGTACTACCACTCCGGGTCAGAGTGGACCAGGGAGCAATGGTGATGAAGAGGTGCTCCACATTCCCCAAACCTCCAAAACTGGAACCTCACCATCAGATAGAGTTTAACGCTATTCCAAGGACATGTAGACCAGCAGCCACCGCCTTCTAGCACCCATATGATAAAAAGGGTTGGGGCTTGCCCTAAGGGCAATAGGGTTGGGAAAATCATATAGGTGCTAGGGCTTGACGTAACCAGCCGATTGATCGGAGGGGGCCTCTCCGACCGCCCGTCTAGCCCAAGATAGGGCCAAAGTGGAGTATTGCATGTCATGAACTGCTCATCCACCTCGGCTCTATCCTTAAGCATCACGGGTCGCCACCCACGGCCAATAGGTGGCCCCATTGGGGGAGTCTTACCCCTCTGCAGTCGGTGCATTCTAATGCCCCAGCCTACAGGGCGGAAAAGAAAAAATGAAGAAAAGAATTCAAACATGTATATCCATAAATAATGGGAGTAATTTTGTCGACGTATCTGATTGGTTGTTGCCCCCCCCCGCACCAGCTATATATTTGTAAAGATTTAACTTGTTCGAGACCGGGACGGGTCATCCTGGTGAGAGGATATAATGTTAAGACCCGAAATCTTCCATGACCCGGAGACATCACTGATGAATAATCCTCAAAAAGTTTATTTCAATTTTTTTAGGTATACAAAACATCTTGTTCTAGAAGCTCCATTGTGTATTAAATGGCGTATAAACGTTTACATGTGTTTATCTCGTCTTTTCCGTTTATTCTGTGTTAGCATATCAATGCATACACTAATGCTAACATTGGAGCTTGGTGAGTAGGGAACGACTAAATATCCTCGCTAGCACCAAATACTGGAAACATTCCGATAAATGGTAAGGTATTCCAATGTATGCATTAAGAATTCTTACGAAACCAAAGATAGTTCCAAACGAAACATTAAAAAAATAAACCCAAGAAAACGTAGTGGATTTTTTGGTGATTGCAATTCCTTAGAAGTCAATTAACGAAACATTTTAAATACTTTTTTTTAGAATGTCTGGTTGTTGGAAAGTATACGTGCCGGGTAAAATTCCACAAACTTAATTACTTTTATTGGGAAAGTTTCAACTATAAACCCAGGAATCTCTTACTTAAACTTACAGAGATGCTGATAGGTACACGTCCTGCGTCCCTAACCCACAAAAATTTAAAGGACGCAGTAAAATCGCATCCATGCGTCCCAGTGTTTTTCTTTTTTCTTCCCTCGCCATATCAAGCTAACTGTAAATACATTGTAATAGTTTCTTAGAAACGAATTACACAGGATAGGTCACAAGGTATGAGTAAGGCGGCTTTAGTTGTTTCCCAGATCATGAATAAAAACCCTACAATCTATTAAGAAACTTTAGTTGGGACCCATAAAATTTCATAGGGAGTCATTCAAAGCAAATATGTGAGTCCCAGGACGCACTAAATCAGAAAGCTATCAGCATCACTAAACTTATAGTAAATCTCTGTGAGGCTCTCGTTGTGCAATGGTTATTGTCGTAGGAAATGGACACGACAACCCGAGTTCAAATTCTGGACGAGGCTATTTGCATTTTACGTCGAGCTAATACCATTGGGAAAGGTATGAATCTATTCTCGCTCCAGCTATGGGTAAGATACTAGAGCTGACGGAACTCTTTAACCTTTGTATTTTGGTTGGTTGGTTGGTTGATTGCATTTTACGACATTGGGTTATTTTATTCCAAAGACATTTTCGTTTTATTTGTTCTTGTTGGGTATTCAAATTTTTAAACTGATTTTTTCAATTTATTTAATCCATAGATGTTACCCTAACAAGTACTACCACTCCGGGTCAGAGTGGACCGGGGAGTAATGGTAATGAAGTGGTAACCCACACTCCCCAGGGTTCCAGAATTGAAACCTCGCCACTAGATAAAGTTTAACGTCATACCTACAACCTTAACCCTGGTATAGCAACTAGTCAAGGTGAAGGAAAACTCTGAATTCAAATTGTTAGATTACGGTTAAAAATTGACCTTGTGTCGCATCCTGCTCACGTGGAGGGGTTGGGTAAGTGCATATAATACAACTCTTTTGAAAAAGATCTTTTTTTTATTTGACCTCAGAGTGATGTTTACATGTAACTATAGCAGTTTTGAAATGTCTGAAAGTAGAAGCTAAAAGACCCGGGGCGTTTGATCAAAGAGACTGGTTTCATAATTCGACTCTCCTTTCTAGGCAAATCGTTTTATAATACGGTTTTTTGGTTTGTTTTGTTTTACAGCATATCAACCTCAGTGGGTCATTTAATGCCGATAAAGTTTTGAAATAAATCAATTATTAATGGATAATACAATTTTTTTTTATAAATACATTTTTCTATTTAACCCATAGATGGGACCCTAACAGGTACTACCACTCCGGGTCAGAGTGGACCAGGGAGCAATGGTGATGAAGGGGTGCTCCACATTCCCCAAACCTCCAAAACTGGAACCTCGCCATCAGATAGAGTTTAACGTCATTCCCAGGACGCGCAGCCACCGCCTTCTAGCACCCATATGATAAAAAGGATTGGGGCTTGCCATAAGGGCAATAGGGTTGGGAAAATCATATAGGTGCTAGGGCTTGATGACCAGCCGATTGATCGGAGGGGGCCTCTCCGACCGCCCGTCTAGCCCAAGATAGGGCCAAAGTGGAGTATTGCATGTCATGAACTGCTCATCCACCTGGGTTCTATCCTTAAGCATCACGGGTCGCCACCCACGGCCAACAGGTGGCCCCATTGGGGGAGTCTTACCCCTCTGCAGAGGTGCAGTCGGTGCATTCTAATGCCCCAGACGACAGGGCGGTTATAATACGGGGAACAGAAATAAATAAAAAAAATAAAGAAGAGTAAGAAAAGACAGAATGGTGATCCTACGTTTCCTGTTTAAATAAAGACATACTGACTCCGTACACGGAAACTAGTAAATCTCTTTAATCGTAAAATAGTAATAAAATATTCTACTTTCCCTTTTAACGTTAGTATTACTAAGCTTCTTAAGTACGAATGATAAGGTTGGGCACCGGATATCCGTTTCTTAAACGCCAACTCAAAGTTGCATATAAAACGACAGATACCTGCAGTTAATACCGACTTACCAAAAGCAGACATTAAAAATAACTATATTAAAATCTTCTTTCAGGATTCAATGGCTTCAAGACTTTCGTCCTTATCGTTGTAATACATTAGTGCCAACGTGAGCGCCCCATCGTGGTGTAATGGTTAGTAAGCTAGTTTCACAAATCTGTTACTATTAAAAAGTGAGTTCGATCCTCGCTGGATGTCCCATACATGTGATCTTGCGTCAAATCCTACTTTTTGGATATATATATATTATATATATATATATATATATATATATGAGATTTATCCAAAACTTGGTAGTAAGGATGATTCTATATATTTCTAAGATCCACTGTACTAATATTGATGATCCAGTATGTATAAATACAGCGAATCTTTAAATCACTGAAGAGAGCTCAATGTAAAATAACCTTTTAGATTATATACAGAGCAATATCTATCAAGAAAGGAAGGAAGAACTCAATACAGTAATCCCATAATAAATTTATTTCGACGAAAATTGGGGCCCATATAAATCTAAATCGAAAATTTGGGGAGCCGGTTTAAATCAACTTAGATTTATATGGGCCCCAATTTTCGTCGAAATAAATTTATTATGGATTACTGTATTGAGTTCTTCCTTCCTTTATATATATATATATATATATATATATATATATATATATATATATATATGTGAGATGGTCACTGTTTCAGCTTTTGCTGGAACGGTGTACCAAAGGCAGTATTATTGGTAGAGTGCTCAATATAAAATAGAGCTGTTATATAATATAATAAGATAAATATATAAAGGTTTTACATATCTATTTATTAGGTGACAAAGGAACATTCACAACCATATTCGTTTCATGCGATGCAATCATCAGGTGAAGATGTTTCAAATGTAAGGAAAATCGAAAAAATTACAAAAAATTTCAAAAAATTCAATAGACACGGGATGCGTATGATTGGACAAAATGATGTGTGTATGTATGTGAAGGTGAATTGAATGTGTGAGAGTGTTTATGGGCTGCATAAAGGTTGCGTACGCGTAGTAACTCGGTCACACACATAATACGTTGATCTGTGAATGTGTGGTATTTTAACAGTGCTTACGTGCGAGCGCCTGTGTTTGTGCATGTATGTGTGTGTGTATGTTTTTTTTCCTATCGGATGTGTAGGTTATGTATGTTGCATATAGTCGGGTCGTGTTGATTGGGGAGTGTGGCTGAATAATATTAACTTTAAGATTGCAAATGTTGTATATTATGGCGGGTGGGGGTTATGGAACGATATTTTATTATTTTTATTATATTTAATACTATTTTTTACTTATTATTATTTGGGTTACTTTATTCCTTATTTCTAGTCTTTTACTTTTGCTCATTTTGTATGTACACTGTTACAACTATTTCCCAAGAAATCATTTCCACATCCAAAGTATAAACCTCACCTCCCCATTCAAATAAACTATCCCTGCCCATCCCAAACTAAGACAACAAACCCTCAGACCCCAAATTGATAGATTTAAAAGCGATGTTACTTTGTGAAATTCTCAGTAAGAGTCATGTTCTTGTGATTACCTGAAGATGCCCTAGTAATACGGTTGAAATAAATTATTGTAATGAAACAAGTTTAAAGTTTTTTCCTTCATTTATTGAATATATAATATATATATATATATATATATATATATATATATATATATATATATATATATATTGAATAAACTTAAGTCATTTCTACATGTCAAGAATAACATTCGTGCAGAGATAAAAAGATTGACCCAATAAATTTTAAGCAAACCCGACTGTGTGTCCTCGGGGTCTATATTTTTATTGAAAAATTGTAGTCCCAAACACTTCTGATAATATCATACCGCATTTCATTGACCAGCCAATGAGAAGGTAGTTTTAATCGAGAGCAAAGATGATTGGACTGTGCATTCTCGTATGACTTTCAGTCACTTTGTTTGGCAAATGACATTTCCATCTCAATAAGTGCAATTTTCTAGCGGCAGAAAAGGATCATGCAAATGCATCGAACTTCCATATAAAGCAAGCCACTCCTGGGACTTTTGACAGTTTTAATAAACTTAACAGCTGCAGTGACCTTTGATTGAATTTGTAAACTCAGAATTTAACCGTTATCCACTATTTTGGTTTTAATGTTTTTCATTGTGGAAAAAATTACTTCTTCTGACTTGCAAAAAGAAAATTACTTATCTTTTCTCGTTAACAAATTGTAAACGCTCTCATAGATATCCTCGTTGTGTCACAATTGGCAGGATTGGAAAATATTTTTTTTAAACCTGCAGACAAACAAGCCAAAGAGAATTGAAGCATTACATAAAACCATCATCATCATCATCATCATCATGATTTCGCAAATTAGCACGGATATCCATGACATTCTCTCGCCAACCCTCCCTATCATTCATTGTGCCAGAGAGATCCTCTGCGCAGTATCAAGTATCTTTGCATAGTTGGTCAATGTAGGTCCTTGGTGGCCGCCCCACACTAGCATGTCCATGTGTTGGCTTCCACAGGAGAACGTCGCTTATGAGTTCGTCCTTGCTTCTCCAGCAGTGCCGAGCATGCCTTGTCCGTCTCACTCGGATGGTTTGTGAGATGGGGGCAGGTAGCCAGACAGCTGCTTCCTTGTGGGGCTGTTTCCATGACTTGTTCAAGACCGCACACAGCATTCTTGTGCAGGTCTAGCTTATTCTCAAGGCGCTTCGTTAGGGTCTAGGTGGTGCAGCCATACAGCAGTACTGATATAACCACAGCCTGGAAGAATTGTTGCTTTAACTTGTCAGTGATATCAGATTTCCATATGACTGATAATTTGTTTGTGACCGCCCATACCTAGGTAGTAATATCTCATCCACAGAAACCGGTGTTAATACACGAAAACAAAACCATAAAGAGGACTATTAACGCGCCGAGCTAAAATAAATTCATCACTTAACTATTCAGATTAAACTGAATGTTGTTGTAATTTGAAAGAATAATTTTTTCATAGATCAGTATTCTTTTTTACCTCCCAGACATGCCAGGACAGAACTTAACTACTTTGCTAAATCAATTCGTTTCGTTTTGTTTAACCTAACGCCTAACCCTCTTTCAGTGGGAAGGGGGTTTTCCTTTCAGACATGTGAAATTGAATACGTTTCTTGGCGTTAATGTGTGAACTTTAAAACACACGTTTTCTCAAGGCAACTTTAACAATTTGAATCACATTTGAAACCATAATACTGACTTTGATGAGTGACATTTTAGCACAAGACCAACGTGGTTTTTTTTTAAGAGACATTAATCATTTAGAAATAGCTGATAAAAATATTTCATCGAGAAAATGTCATAAATCAACCGGTCTTCAAACATTTTTTTTTAATTATGAAAAAAATAATTTGATATTTATTTTTAAAAAATACCTTTATCTTATTATTATGGAGATTGTGTGTTTGTCTGTCTGTAACCGAAACTATACCCCTACTCAAGTCACAATTCCCTTAGTTATTTAAGTCACATTCTCCATGATTTTATTTTCATCTAAACCTCAATTATTAATAAGATTGTTTTACATTATTAATACTATTGGCCTTATCCACATAACGTGCAATTGTATTTATATATACAACAAAAAGCGGTTTATAATGTGAAAGTGAAGGCTAATTTGCATATTGATATCAAAAATTTGATTTTAATAATACGAGCTTAGTCTTATTGATATCTAATTGTTTGGATCTATCTTAATAAATATGAGCAAAATTCACGGGGATAAATCTTAAAAGAAATATATTGACAAGGAAAAATAACTGTTATTTTATTCATTACTATTCTTTGCCCTATTTTGAATAAATAGTTAAATTAGGAAAATTTAGCAATGAAAGACAGGAGTGATCGAAGAGTAAGTTTCGGTTGTTCAATTTTCCGATTATACCCACGTCTGTTTTAAATCTTTTTATCTGCATTCTTATTTAGTTTCATTAGCCTCGCCAACCCAGCGTATGAGTAGCACATGGATCTGTGCGGTAAAGTAAGGAGCTGATGGTAGGTGTGGCGCTCCACCTCAGACGCAACAAAAAAAACAATCTTCTTGGTCTAGCGCTAGTGAAAAGGGGATATACTCCCTCGCTGGTTGGCTGATGCTGACATTAGGCCACCCCGACGACTCTACTTTACTTACATTAAAACTTAAATACTTGCACCCGGGGGTGCATCTATTTTCTAGTTTTTATAAATGATCCTTGTATATTTTAAAGAGTGGCAATCTAATATTTATTTCGATCTGAGTATCACTGGCTGACTTTACTCATTTTATTCGTTTCGAATTATTATCCGTTTAAGTGGCATTCCTTATAATTATTTTTTAATGACCGCACGTTGAGGTAATTCACTAAAAATCTAATCTCATATTTGTTAATTGTTAGCATTAACTTTATTTTATTCATTTAGTTTTTATTTTCTGTTTTTCAGTAATTTGAATGATCGATACTTCCGGAGTAAAAAAAAAAAAGAAATAAAAATGATAATAGACAGATGGGAGATGGGGAAGAGAGAGAAAGAGTTTTACAATCAGTCATTGATTAATCGCTTTATTTGTTTCTGGTTCTAATTTCATTCTTTCTCCTTAAAGAAAAAAAATGAATAGAATTAAATTGTTGATTAGCATTTCTTAAACTAGCAGACAAATGGGTCATTGTATCAATTTTACAATCAAATAATGCAATTGCAAGCAAATTTCATTTATCGAATAGCGAATTGTTCTTCAAGAGGTGCTGCTTATCGGGACGAGTAGGAAATCATTCTAATTTAGTGTTGTGCTATTCATTTTTAACAATAAGGTAGTATTTACCAACGGAAGAATTCGAAATACCTCTAGGATAAAAAATTTTTTTTTTTTAAATAAACAAAAACGCCGAACATACCATGCATTGTGTCATATTCATGATTTTATAATCAGGAACGTTAGCAATTACAAAAAGATTTGGTGGCCTCAAATTTAGGTTTTATTTGTAAGTTGAAAACAAATTTGTATTAAACTTGTCACTTTAGCTTTTCTACAGAAAGAATACATGATTGCGTTTGCTGTATTTTTTAATGCGGGCATAACTATATATATATATATATATATATATATATATATATATTACAATGTTTTCACAGATCAATGTTCATTATTAACAGCGACCCAGGTTTCATGCTAAATAGCAATCATCAGGTTGTTGAGCAAGATGGTGTTTGTTAGAGTTCTTTACTCAATGTCACATTTTGGATTGTAAATAACGTCGGTTAGTTTTTTCAAAATTAAAACAAATGTTCTATTTTTAACGAATAAAGGGAGGCAACTTCGTTGGCATTACTACAAAAAAATGCAAATTTTGAAAAAAATTATTTTTAGTAATTCCGGACTATAAAAGCGTCCGCGGAACTAACCGACGTTATTTACAATCCAAAATATGACATTGAGTAAAGAACTCCAACAAACACCATAGGATCTTGTTCAACAACCTGATGATTGCTATTTAGCATGAAACCTGGGTCGCTGTTAATAATGAACATTGATCTGTGAAAACATTGTAAAATAAATAAATATTAGCTCTTACAAATTGTGATTGAGCACTGTATTTTCTTTGTTTCATCGCAAAAAATTTTGTTTTACATATATATATATATATATATATATATATATATATATATATATATATATATATATATATATATATAATTTAATATACCAAGCGTGTTGGTAAATTCTCGCGGTGAGAAAAAAACCAGCAAATAGTTTGATTGTAAAAATATACTACCAAACATCAACCGGGGAGAAAAAAAATTTTGAAAAAAAGAAAAGACCAAGATAATCGTACCAACCAAAAATAATCTATTGGTACAATAGTTGGACAAAAGAAAAAACAATTTATATGTATATATATGTATATAAGATATATATATATATATATATATATATATATATATATATTCATATAACCGCTAGGAGAATAGCTAATAAGTAAAAAGTGCTCAATACCTAAGTAGAGCAAAAAATAAATTAATATAAATTAAATATTTATTAAACAATAGATTTATAGTGTTCTGTGTTTTTTGTTCGTTTTTATTGGTCCGTCTGGTTCAGCTAATTTAAATGACTACTGTGGTTAGTACTATTTAATTCGTCTTGCTCCTTGTCTCTGTAGTCAGATCGTAGCCCTGAAGAGCATTAAGTGAAACTAATAGTA
>CM042144.1:121279136-121319136 GCA_023376005.1 Doryteuthis pealeii | reverse complement strand
AATAAATAATAATAATAGAAAAATATTAAAAAAATATTAGGTATACAGAGAAACGGCCGTCGTAAGGGAAAAAAATTAGATATCCATTTTTTCAACACACACACACACACACAAATATTTCAAGATACCATCTGTTAGGTTCAAACCAAACGACATTTAGAGTTGCTCCCTTGATCAGTGGGGGGGGGGGGCTGATGGGAACACGGAAGCGGGGTTTTCACCATGACACTTTTGGATGGGGTTCGTACCGAGTGGACGCACGTGCACAGCACGGTTGAGCAAGTTAAGACACTTTTAGGTCGAATATATATATATATATATATATATATATATATATATATATATATATATTTGGAGGATATGTGCTTAATTGAAGACATACCTAATTTTCGAAAATTAATTAGTTAAATAATTAATGAATTTAGGCGGGCATATATGTTCAAATGTAAGGCTAAACAAATCGAGAAAATGTCAATCCCTGTATGTACATTTCGACCTAATATGTCAATCTCTGTATATACATTGTACATACAGGGATTTTCAAAAATTAGGTATGACTTCAATTAAGCACATATCCTCCAAAAATCATCGGCCATATAAAAAATAAACAGATTGTTTGTTTACTTACTTTCATATATATATATATATATATATGGGCCGTGAGTTATAATTTAAACAAGTTTGATTGAATACTACGGAATATTTTTATTAATGATTTTCAATCGCTTATCTTCAAGCTGTCGTGTAATTTTTCTTATATCGAGATCCAAATGGAAGAGGTGCCCCACATTTTTCTCAGGCGCTTTCAACCACGTCCGTTTTCGTCTTCAGAGGAATTATTTGTTGCAGCTGCTGATGTGTTTTTTTTTCTTTTTATGTTGTAAGGTTTATTAAATTGTGAGGGTATATTAAATTGGAGTAGCTTCACTATTATTTAAACCCCGATACGAGAAAAAAATACACCAGGGCTTAAACATAGGCAACTGAAAATTATTAAGAAAATATACCGTTGTATTCAACCAAATCTATATATATATATATATATATATATATATATATATATATATATATATATATATACCAGACAAGATTATATAGATATATATATAAAATTCAACCCATTCTCAACAGATATTACAAAGGTAAGAGACGGATTTTATCTTCTCTAATAACTTATAGAATAATTATTAACTTGATGCTTCAAAGGAGTTTAATAATAGATGAGAAAAACTTTCTATCAGGGACCCCACTCTCAAAAAGTGTTTTAATACTTTTGAGAGGGGTCCCTTGGAAACATTTTTCATTTATCTCCCTCATTTCATTCATTTTTATTTCATCCATTCATTCATTTTACCATTAATTTTTAACTATATATATATATATATGTATTGGATTCACTCATTTTTTTATTATTATTTTTTATCATAAATTTTCGGGTTCGTTAGATTCCCTTTATCAAATGACTGTTGTTCCTCTTCAACGGATTTTTTGTCTCTGTTGTTATTGACAGCAGCAGCGTCTGTAAAAAATTATATATATATATATATATATAATATATATATATGAACTATAATATAAAGCATATGAAATTGTTGGTTAACTTACTTAAAATAGCGGTCAGCGTCAGATGTGTAGATCCCTTGCATTATTCCTCTTTCCCTGTAATACAATAAAAGAAATAACATTGCATCATTACAATTAATTAAAATGTTAAACGATATTTTACAAGGGCGTGACTGAAAAATTCATATAATGATATCATATCAGATGTTGATGATTTATTTGAGCAATGAGATTCAAGCAAATCAACACCGATGGACAAAGTACATGGACTGCAACAGGAACTATGTTGAAAAATAAACTTCATTTGGTCACATTACATGAGAGTATCTTGGTAAACTCCGTAAAACAGAGTTCATGAGCTTCAAAAATAAAGGAAACATCTCCACACTCAATGGCAAGCCTCTTAAGCCAGTGGAACAATTCACCTACCTGGGAGGTAATATCTCCTCCACAGAGAGCGATGTTAATACGCGGATAGCAAAGGAATGGTCGGCCACAAATAGATTATCGGTCATATGGAGGTCCGATCTCTCTAACAGGCTGAAGCGACAGTTCTTCCAGGCTGTGGTTGTGTCGGTGCTGTTATATGGTTGCACCACCTGGAACCTAACTAAACGTCTTGAGAATAAGCTAGATGGGAGCTGCACAAGGATGCTGCGAGCAGTGTTGAACAAGTCATGGAAACAGCACCCCACAAGGAAACAGCTGTACGGTCACCTGCCCCCATCTCACAAACTATCCGAGTGAGACGGACAAGGCACGCAGGACACTGCTGGAGAAGTAAGGATGAACTCATAAGCGACGTTCTCCTGTGGAAGCCAACACATGGTAATGCAAGTGTGGGGCGCCCAGCAAGGACCTACATTGACCAGCTATGCGAAGATGCTGGCTGTTCCGCAGAGGAGCTTCCAGGTGTAATGAATGATAGGGAGGGTTGGCGTAAGATTGTTGTCGATACCCGTGCTACATGTGCGTCATGATGATGATGATCTTGGTCAGTCTGTGAAGTTTAAACCTGACCCTAGTATGCTGATAATAACTATGCTTGCGTATTTTTCATTAGCCACATTAAACGTAGAAGGGAAATTATTTCAGGTGAAGGACGCACAAAATTAAATAGTACCAATGCTTACACGGATTACCGAATACATACATTCAAGTTTAAATGGTGGTAATAGTATTGAGGCTAAGTCTATACTATCTATTTAAATGTTAATGTATTTACCCAACACCAATTATATATTAGTAGTAGGGGTTGGGCTTTTTTATTGGCTCACACTGCCTGGTTTCTCGATCGAGTTTTTGTCATTTCATTGGTTGTAAAATGTCAAGACTAGCAGCAGGTAGTTTGCAGGGTGGCAACTTGAAGATGCCGGATTCAAGTTGGGGTTGCTATCGGAGCCAATATGATGCACAAGAACCCGTAATCGGCGATGAAGATAGTGGATCCCTGATGACTACCCTGTACGCATCCATTAGATGTATCTTACGACCCAACCCCTGGACCTCAAGAAGGATGCGATGGTCAATTTCTAATAATGTTCATCATGATTTGGGTACACGCATTATACACCCACGCACCGTTTACACAGATGAATACGGGACATTGAAAAATATTTTAATAGAAACTAGCAAAAATTAAAAACGCCTTCTGGGCAATGTAAAAATTAATTTTCGAAAGATATTGCCTGAGAAAATTCAATGTCAGAGAGTGTGTGACATAAGTAAAATAAAAATTTATTAAAGGAGTAAAAAAAAAAAAACAGTTTGAAAAGTGACATTAGCAGGGATGTAGTTTCGGTTACAGACAAATAGAGACCTAATTACCATTATTAGTTAGACAAATGGAGACCTAATTACCATTATTAGTTACAGACAAATAGAGACCTAATTACCATTATTAGTTACAGACAAATAGAGACCTAATTACCATTATTAGTTACAGACAAATAGAGACCTAATTACCATTATTAGTTACAGACAAATAGAGACCTAATTAGTTACAGACAAATAGAGACTAATTACAGACAAATAGAGACCTAATTAGTTACAGACAAATAGAGACTAATTACATTATTAGTTACAGACAAATAGAGACCTAATTACCATTATTAGTTACAGACAAATAGAGACCTATCCTAATTACATTATTAGTTACAGACAAATAGAGACCTAATTACCATTATTAGTTACAGACAATATAATTACCATTATTATTACAGACAAATATAATTACCATAAATATGTGACACAAGGCCAATATCTTAAAGGAATTTAACAGGTTCGAATTCACATTTTCCTTCTCCTAGACTGGTTGCCATCTCAATGTTAAAGTGTACAGTCTTCTCTACTTTTCATCCCTTGTTGGAGAGAGATTGGTTGGATTCATATCTTTCCCAAGGGTAAGGGCATCCATCGTTAGCAAGATAGTCTCACAGATGCATTACGAGTAAATAGCGAGTTCGATCCTCGGAGGATGCCCCAAAGTTGCGATCTTGTGTCACATGCACCCACCCCGTGGCGAACGGGTTGGGTAAATACCTACCTTTCCTCGAGGGCATTAGCGTGAAATGTAAACAGTCTCGTTCCGGATGTGAACTCGGGTCGCTGTGTCCATTTCCTCCGACGATAACCATTACGTCATGAGCGCCTCATAAAATGTTTATTCACGTCAAAGAGGTCCGAGTTTAACAAATATTTCTACAAGATGAATTTTTGTATGATGTGTTTTTCCTGTTATATTCCAGCGAGAAGCGCATCGCAGCCGGTGGCCAATTAAGAAGCAGACTGCCTACTATTTTGTAAATATTAGCGTTTAATGTTACTTCGTTGGAAAATGAGTTCAACTTAAACATAGATAAATGAATGTTCTAGGCTATTAGGCACTTTAATGTTTTTTTTTTTGGGGTTTTTTTTTTTGTTTTTGTATTCACGATAATGAACGAACCGCTACTCCAATACCCCCTACCACAAAACAAAACAAAAAGGAAAAACAAAAACAAATGTGTTATATATAAGTAATTACTTGTTTTGACAAGAACATTTCGTTGTTACTAACGATTTGTTCAAAGAAAAAGACTGTTGGAAATTAATGATAGTACAGTTTCACTTCTACACATTAGTCCACTGATCCTAACTATGTTCTAACACCCGGTCTACTTTAACTATGTTACATAATATCATAAATCGTTGGTTTGGTAGATTTTGTTTATTCTGTTTTGAAGAGCAGTCCGCCTGGTACGCGTGTAAGCAATCAGTAACTGCAAAATAATCTAAAACTACTTAAATCAATTTCTCTGTGAAGAAATGTTTTGTTTTTTCAAAGGTATTAGTACTATATTATCAAAGAATTCTGCTATGAAATTGCAATACAAATTTCAACCGCATGACGAAAGGGATTATTCAAGATTGGATTGGAAATTAAGGAAGGTAATTAGAAATCTGATACTTTCTTACCGGGCGATGACAGCCAACGGGAGTCAGTCGATGGGAGTCACCTTGATGTCATGTTGATGGAATTGGTGCAAGCATGAAATAGTTTACCGATAATTTTATAACCCAAAATGTTACGTACTGAGGTTTTCATAGTACCAAATCGATATAATGTTGTATACCCCTTTCTTACTTCTTACTTCTAGTCGTCTTCTCTTCTGGCCGGTTTTGGTTCTATCTTCTAACATCTTGCGCCTGGAGTTGTCGTGGAGACTTCGGTCTGGTTTTCTCTTAGGGATTTCTCTTTATCAGAAGCCCTGTGTCATTGTTAGTTTTTAGGTAATAAACACAAGACTTCGATTTACGTTGATGTTACTTTATTTGTAAATCCCCAAACCAACGTCTGCGCAGATGACAGGATGCGCATAGAAATGCGACTTACACCTTCGAGCTCCTACCTGCTAACTGACTGAGTTACTTAGTATCCCTAAACCGGAACAGGGTCTTCTATGCCTTCCGGTTCTTACGATTTATCCCGGAAGGCAAGGTGAGAGTGAGGTCAAGCGTCGTCACTCATCCTTCAAGGCCGTGGGCTGCACTAATCACTATTATGTTTCTACACTACCTTAAAAAGGATTAGGGATCCAATAATTATGTAACAAAAAGATAAATGACTGACTTTCGTTTTACCCTCGTCATTCATACCCCAATTTAAATTCTGGCTATGATGATAAAGAAGCTCAGCTTTGTCATCTATCACAGTGGTTGTCAACGGGAAGGGAGGGCTATTCCCACCCACCGGGGATTCTATTCCCCCCCACCCCGGGGGGGGGGATTCTATGACTTTTTTTGGTTCTATTGAAAATATGGGTTATCCTTCACTGATACTGAACCCGGAAGTAAGGAACTAGCCGAGGGGAGGGAGAGAAGACCTTAGAAATCTTCATAACAGGAAAAATAGTCGAAAAGACAACACGGCAGAAATCCTTAGAACAAAAATAGACAGCAGGCGAGAAGGTTGATTCAATAGTTCAACGCAGACACACCCCAACTTTGGGTGAACCAACATTGCAGCAGCGCCAAACAACGAATGAGACTCAACTATGACGACTCGGCACAGAAGCTGAAAGAACTCTATACAAAGATAAGTGTTCATGAAATTGTTACTTATATATATATATATATATATATATATATATATATATATATATATCCACAACTGAAACTACCTTGCATTTAAGAGCAATAATACTAAGCAGCCCTTCCCATGCAATTGCATGTCGTCAGTATGTAGACATAGTTAACCCATCAATAACTTATACGAGACTTTAAAACCAACCTTACGGAAATATCAACCTTGCCTTGTCTTTTATTCTTTTTTATCGGTATTTGGGACCGAAAATTTCCACAGTTCAGGCAAGCAAACATATTTAATCATAAAATATAATAGTGTAAGATTAAAAGTGATAATACTTGAAGATAAAACTCCGACAAAGGTTGATAGACAAAACATTTTATATACAGCACAGAATAAACAGGGTACATAATACATAGAGGTGTACATGAACATACATACATAAGTAATACAAAGTTACACGTAAAAGGATAAACATAAAAGCAACAGACATAAGATAGGAATAGTCCATGCTGTATGAATCACTTACAGTAATGTAAGGGGGGGCCAAATCCCCAACAAGAGGGGGTAGACCAGAGTCTAACCCTAGTGTCTCGTATGTCGAGCAACAGGAAAAGAGAGAGAGACGTTCAAATCAGCCGCTAAATATCTAGCGGGAACCAGCGAAACTAAACGGGCAGACAATTCCCCAGGCAAATCCGAAAATAACGCCTACAATAGGATTTTTAAATATCGAATGGCTATGGGGATTTACCATAGTAGAACAGGAATCAAAGGCGACCATAGGTAAAAAAAAAAAAAGGTTAAAAACTGACTAATTAAACATTTAAATCCCATTTCATATTTTAAGTTATTTCATCATCAAACACATTAATATTTTATTTTGTGCATAAATACAACTGTAAAAGTGGAGGATTGGAGTGCAATTTTTGATGAAGAGTCAAAGAGCTTATCAAAACTGAACTATCTATTCTATTTTCTATCTAACATAAAAATAATTTAAAAAAGTATGATCAAATGAAGATTTGACCCAAAGACAAATAGGATTCTTTTGGCATTATGTAAAGATGTATTCTGTATTTCATCTACAATTGTTTTTTCATTCAAACCAGGGCGCCCTGCGTGGTGTAATGTTTAGTAGACTAGCAAGCTATTACTAGTGAGTTCAAGTCACCGTGTGCTCCATACATGCGGCCTTGTGCCATAACTAAGCATAGCTTAGTAAATAACTACATTCATTCAAGCCATATGATATACAGCAAATAAACCCTTATAAATTTTTGAATACCTAATTACCAATAGAAGTATTCGGCATAAAATAACCCAAGGGGTTGACATGCCGTAAAACCCATTCAACCAAACCAAACCAAACCATATGATTTCATTTATTTTTTAAGAGTAAAGTAGGCGGGGTAGTCTATTGTGGGTATCAGCCGGACAACGAGGAAGTCTATTCCCTTTTCACTATCGCTAGATCAAGATGGTTTTGCATCTGAGGTGGAGCGCCCCATCTACCATCAGCTGCCCAGCAAACCAACCTGCAAACTTGTGGGTCCTTGGCGGATGCTCTACCGACTGAGCTAAACCAGCCCCTTTACCCCCAAAACTATTACTAGTGAATGTGTGTCTCACTGAGTGCTCCATATATTTAGCCGTGTGTCACAAATAAGCAAAGCTTAGTAAATAATTACATTCATTCGAGCCATATAAGTAAGTAAGTAAAGTCGTCTGGATGGCGTAAAGTCGGTATCAGCCAATCAGCGAGGGAGTCTATCCCCTTTTTCACTAGTGCTAGACCAAGGAGAGTATTTTAGCATCTGAGATGGAGCGCCACACCTACCATCAGCTCCTTACTTTACCACACAGATCCCTGTGCTACTCATACGCTGAGTTGGCGAGGGTCTGTATCGAACTAGGAACATTGTGGTTTCTAGCCGAACGCTTTTCCGATTGAGCTAACCCGGCCCTTAAGGCATCAAAAAGTGATGTTTCATCTTTTTACTCTCAAAAACATTGACATATTCATCTCATTTATAATCTATATGTATACTGTTTTCAAAACTACTTTCATTCTTTATATATCGGGTCATTTTTAGCGACAATTAATTGCTTCAGTGATGTGGATTCCTACATCAATATTTTCTAGGAGACAAGAAAGAAATGAAAGGGAATATAAGACATCTGAGTTCCCTAAACATATGGTAAGAAACTCTGAAAGAATTACAATTTGCAATGTGAAACTCTTATGAAACTTAATCAAAATGAATTTCGAATGAGTCAATAAATATGCAGTCATTTTTATAGGATTGTATTTGCGCTCGAGCTTAATTGAAAATAAAAGATTTCGAAAAAGATTTCCATGTGTCAGTGAACGAGAAAGGAAGTGGTATGAAAAAAAAGGGTCAGTGTCGACAGGATTGTAAATGATACATGATGTAGGGAAATATTGCCTCAATGATATACGTGCATTCGTATCTGTCTGTCAGTGGATTGCCTAATTATAAGATACAGCTGGAGTGGAAAGCAAGGGAGGTAATTAGAAATCTGATACTTTCTTGCTGAGTGATGACAGCCGACAGGAGTCAGCCGATGGGAGTCAGCTTGGTTACTGATGCCGTGTGCCATGTTGATGGAATTGGTGCAAGCATGGAATAGTTTACCGATAGTCTGATAATCCAGAAGATAACGGATAACTAATCTCCGTTTTATCCAATACCATTCATACCCACGTTTTTACTCTTTAAAATTTTTTTTCTTAAATTACTTAAAATACTAAATTGTTAGATGCTAAGAAACTTTGAACGTTTTTTTTTAATTTGTTGTCAGGAATATTTACTTTTTTATTCTATTTTTATACTAAGCCTACGAAATAGGACACTGAATATTCTAAATTGAATTAAATTAGTGAAGTAGATCACTAATTAGGACTGAACCTATTCTAGTTGTGACCACCCCAAGCGGAGTTTAACAGGTTTGAATTCAGAGTTTTCCTTCTCCTAGACTGGTTGCCTAATCAAGTTTAAAGAGCCCAGTCTGTCCTACTATATATTCATAGCTGGATGGAGAGAAGTTGGATTCATGCTTTTGTCAATGGTATTAGCTCTATGCGAACTGTTGCTTCGTCCAGGATTTGAACGCATATCCAACGAATCAATCGGACTTTAATTCCATTCAAATATGAGCAACATAAGTGCTAGTTTGTTTTTTTTACCCAACCCGTAAAATTTGTTTTTTTATTAAATTATTTGAAAGACTTAATTGTCACATGTTAAGATATTCGGAACGTTTTTTTTTATTTGTTGTGGGGAAATTTTACTTTTTTTCTTTCTTTTTTTTATATGAAAAGCTTATGAAATAAAACACTGAATCAATCGGACTTTAATTCAATTAAAATATGTACAATATTGGTAGTACGTATTTACCCAACCCGTTCGCTGCGGTTAGGATGTGACACAAGGTCGTAAGTATGGGACATCTAGCAAGAGAGCATGTAGTGATTAAAATAAATACTAGAGTTAAACGTTTTTGCAACATTTTGGTTGGTTGGTTGGTTGGTTGGTTGGTTGGTTGGATGTACGGCATGTCAACCTTTGAGTTATTTTATGCCGAAGACGATTTTGTTTTATTTATTCAAAAATGAGCTTTTAAGAAATGGAATACCCCAGAGAGTATTCAATTTCTTAAAAGATTTTTTTTTAAATCTATTTAGCCAATAGATGAAATCATAACAGGTACTACAACTCCGGGCCAGAGTGGACCTGGGAACTCTGGAATTGGAACTTCATCACTAGAGCAATATGTTTGTAATATGAGGCACAATTCGGCAGCTTTGGGTGCTTTTGGCGGGGTTGTGAAGATGATGAACCTCGCTGGACTGCGAAATGTCGAGCTCGCTTTATACTCTCCGTGTGCTATTCACGGCATTTGCTTCCATAGCTTGGGACATGGCTTTGGAATCTATGGTGTTAGGCCTATCTGATCTTGTCTGATCGCCAATTTCTTGCAACCCGAGCGATCCATCTGGTTATTGTACTGTGATCAATTTCGCTTCAGTTCGAACTCGTAAAGCATAAGTTCTCGGATTATACTACGGTACACGTTCATTAGCTTTCAAATCACACGTTTAGGCACCGCATACTTGCTCGTACCAATATATTGCAAAACATTTGACTCACCTTAGTTGTAAAATAATGATTAATGAGCATTATATTACTACTACTACTACTACTACTACTACTAATAATAATAATAATAATAATAATAATAATAATAATAATAATATCGAGACCATTCAGACAACAGCATAGTCAAGAACAGTTTTTTAAAATCCTGGAAATCTAAGGGGATTTGCTGTCTCTCAGTCTCCAGTAAAAGGCCACCTGCTAACGCTGGTGGGAAAAACTCACAAGGAGTGAAATAATAATAATAATAATAATAATAATAATAATAATAATAATAATAAAAACGGATCACTTTATCCCAGCAAGAAGACCAGACCTAGTATTGATAAACAAAAAAGAAAGAACTTGTCAACTGGTGGATTTTGCAGTGCCAGCAGATCACAGGGTGAAGCTAAAGGAAAATGAAAAAAATAGACAAATATCTGGACCTTGCCAGAGATCTAAAAAAGTTATGGAATATGAAAGTGAAGGTGATACCAATTGTAGTTGGTGCACTTGGAACAGTCCCAAATGGATTGGAAAAGGGTCTGGAATGTTTGGAAATCAGAGGAAGGGTTGAAACCATTCGGAACACTGCACTGCTGCAATCTGCCAGAATACTCAGAAGAGTCCCGGAGACCTGAGGAGACTTGCTGTCACTCAGACATCCAGTGAAAGACCATCAGCTAATGCTGATGTGAAAACTCAAAAGGAGCAAATAATAATGATAATAGCTTCATTATTCAAACATAATGAAATCGTAAGTCAAAAAAGGAAAAATCAAACTGATATTTTGTATCTATATCATTACAATAAACGAAAAATGTAGATGAGGATTTTAAAAATTGATTCTACAGATTCTGGACAGAACGATACACTTTAAAGAGAAATTAAAGAAGAATATATCTTACCATTTGGTCATGTTGTAGGTTGGTGGACTCCATGGATATGGCTGTTCAAAAGAAACAGCCATGTAATAAACTCCATAGGACATTTCAACGGCCAACATCAAGCAGCGAATGTAAGTCATGATGAGAAGAGCAATACCAGGACCTGAAATCAGAATTTGGACATTCTTCATTTTTGCTTATTTTTTACAGTGGAGAAAGAATTAATTACATTGGACAATACGGTCTTTAAAGTAAGTCATAACAGTTGGGTTTTTTTTTTAAATATGATGTTTTGAACCATATGACCTTTAGTCACCCCTTTTTGATCTTGATTAAGAAAGGACATTGTGTTCAATTTGTAGCGTTAGTTTGTATTCGTCGGGTGGAGTTGTCTGCCCCTTTTAGTTTGACGATGCCCGCTAGGGCACGAGTATTTAAGCGCCGGTTTCAAAGCCTTTCGCTCTCTTTTTATAGTTTCAGCAACTACGAGCCACATGGGGTAGATTCTATCTAAACCCTCTCGTGGGGCTCCGCCCCCCTTACATTACTGTAAGTTCTTTACAGCATGGACTATCACTAGTCTCATGTCTGTACTCTTTTATGTTATACTCTGTATCTTTCATGAATGTGTCCATCTTTATTTGTGTAACTCTGTTTACCTTATTATGAACGTTGTATCTACTGTTATCCATGTGCTGTGTTATTAAATGTTTGTCTATTAACCTTTGTCGGAGTCATTTGTATCCAAAGTATGTTGAACTTTAAACCAACGTTACAAAACTATTGTTATTCTGGCTTTCCTTTGGTTGATTTCTCTGTAATTATCTTTCAAGGCAGACTTAAATTTCCTTATGTCACCTCCGACCAATCAACTTCCAATTCAGCCGGGAATTTGGATTTCACAATTATAGATCTTGTAAAACCCAAAACACCTACGCAAAGAAAAGAATTTACAATTTTAAATTCCCAGATCAAAAACTGAACTCACTTTACATGCACTCTTGACATGTCCACTTTCTTTCAAACAACCAAACTGTTTTAGCTAACAATTTTCTTTGTTTGTATCATGAACAAAGTGAATCATTCTTTTGATTCTAAGTCCTGCAGATTTTATAAACCCAATTAAAGAATCTATTTCATACGCAAAATAAAAAAGAATATTCCGTTTTCTAAGATACTTCTGTATTTTCTGAATGCTTCAAAAATCCTCCTCACCAGTAATGTTACAGCTATCATTTCGGACCATATGACCTTTAGGCACCCCTTTTTGATCTCGTTTCAGAAGGACATGTTTTTCATTTACACAGTCAATAGCCGGTTGTTTGTTAACAGACGATTTTTAGAGTTTTTTGTTAAATTATAAAACTAACCCCTAATCCTAACCCCTAACAAACAACCGGATATTGACGGTGTAAATGAAAAACGTCCTTTCTTAATCGAGATCAAAAAGGGGTGCCTAAAGGTGATATGGTCCGATGTTTTGACATACTTTTTCAGTCATACACATTTCCTTCGAAAGAAAAAATTCAAATTTCAAATCACGTGCAATGACTTAAACATTGATTAATCACATTCTTTTGAAAGAACCTTATTTATTTTTTAAATGTTGTTATGGCGTAATTCTTTGCGTATGTATATTCCTTCTCGTATCACTTGTTAAACAAAAACTAACATCAACAGTCGATATTTTGTGTCCGGAAGGAGATTGGAGACGCATATCTGATAGATATTTATTTTAAAATATATGTTCAATACTGTACGTATCAATCAAAACACTGAGTGTCGGCAAATATATATATATATTTAAGCATCAATAAATCATCATTACATTCCCTAATTTTAATAAAGTAATATATTTTTGGACTGATTAAATCTTCATTTTGGCCATTATATGACACTTGAAAAAGTAACTTACTGAAGTTGAAATGACATTACTTTAGTAGAGCAAACAAGAGTCGAATTGACTTTTATTATTCTACAAACTTTTAAACCTATGGGAGAATTACTTATGTTAATATTGTCAGAAGAAAGGAAAGGGGGGAAATTTTTGGAACCAATACCAAATCAAATCAAAAATAGTAATAGTGTAAATATTAATGATTAATTTGGATGATTTCAGAAATATTGGTAAGAAAAAGAATTTAAGAGGACATTTTTGTGAACTATCGGATGTATATCTATTAATAATGGAGATTCGCTTCCGGTTTTGTCTGTAACACTGCCTACGTCACATTACCCAAAATCGTCATAACCTAGAATAAATACACTCAAAATTTGAACATGCAACATTAGACAGTCCTCATTGTTTTTTTAAAAAAAAGTTTTAATAAATACATGACTGGTATTATATATCTATATATAGTTTGTTTTATTTTAATACATATTCAAAGTTTACATTTCAAATTGTTTTATTTTTTAATCCTTTAATGAATTTGATGATTTTACTTACTTAGGGTACAAACTCGCTGACATTGAATTTTTTACTCCCACCCCTCAGGCAATATGTTTCAAAAATCTATTTTTACATCGCCCGGAGGTCGTTTTTTATTTTGTACTATTAGATATAATATTAATAGTATAGATATTCTCGCAAAGTTTCTTTTTTAAGATTGACGTGAAAAGACTAAAAAAAAAAGACGTTTTGATTATGTATTTTCTAACCTCTCCGCACAAGAAGGATGTGACACAAGATCAATTTTTAAGTGGAGTTTCTCTTCTCTTAGATTGGTTGCCAAACCAAAGTTAAAGAGTCCAATCTGCTCTGCTATTTACCTATAACTGGGGGAGAGAATACTTGGATGCATACCTTCCTTAGGGTATCAGCGCTAGGTGAAATGCAAACAACCACGTCCATGATTTGAACTCTGGTCGCCGAGTCCATTTCCTACGACGATAACCATTAGAAACTGCGCCTCAAACAAGTTTCGAGGGTAATTTTCACCTTTAGTTGTTAAAATTCCTAGCAAATAAGGCAATTCGAGTAACCTCCCTTGACTTTCACTTTGAAACAAGCCGGTAGCTATTTTGAAAGTCTCCGTGCGAAATAAACAAATCTTAGAATTTTTTCGAAAACAATACAACTGCATGCTTTAATACAAAAATATCGTAAAATGTGTTCTTAATAACAATTAAGTTCATTTCAGATAATTTTATGCTAGGAATTTAGCCAACTTACTTTCACTTTGAAACAAGCCGGTAGCCATTTTGAAAGTCTCCGTGCGAAGTACACAAATCTTAGAAACTTTTCGAAAACAATACAATTGCATGCTTTAACACAAAAATATCATCAAATGTGTTCTTAATAACAATTAAGTTCATTTTATGCTAGGAATTTAGCCAACTAAAGGTAAAATTACCGTTTCGAGTATATAAGTTAGCCCCCCGGGTTATAGTACTGTGAACTCCAACCGTAATATTTTAAAAGAAAATGAATATAAATAAAAATGTATTTTTAGAATGCCCACAATGAAATAATTTGAATAATAATATTCGACAATGTGGTTACGAAATATGTCTGAATAAATAAAAACGAAGTTGTTGAAAATAATCTATTTGTCTAAGATTTCACAGAATTCTTTTTTTTTTTATACTGATAACGGAATTTGCTTGACGTAAATTGTCATGGGAACAGACTATTAACGTCAACAAATTCCGTTATCCTATTTATATTTAAAACATTCGTAGAATCTTATAAAGTTGCATAAGTGAAACACATAGGAGTTTTTTTTATGAGCGTTCTCACAAAAGGGAACTCAAAACATCCGTCTATGTAGGCGATCCACTTGAACCATTCTCGTTATTTAAAGGGTCTTGATAATTTCAGCAACCCTACGTTACTTTATGTTGTTGTTTTTTTTTAGCTAAGGTGTCAAATAAAGCATGTTTGTTGTTATCGTGAATTCTATCGTATTTAGCCTTCCGACAAGACTTTGGTACAAAAGCAGAATAGCGCGCAAGAGAGAATATCATTAGAATCGCATTTTACGTATAAATAGTATTAGATTACGAAAACTCTCGAAGTAGCCTAACCCTAATCTTAAAACTAACACTAACCCTAAAACTAACCCGAAACCCTAAAACTAACCTTAACCCTTACCCTAACCCTAATCCTAGCGTCTCAAATGTTTCAGGTATTTTCGTGTAATGTAATTAAATGTAACGCTTTTAATACGTAAAAAAGTAAAGTCGTCGGTGTGGCCTAATGTCGGTATCAGCCAATCGGTGTGGAAGTCACTTGCACTTGCGATAGACCAAGGAGATTATGTTTGCGTCTGAGGTGGAGCGCCACACCTACCATCAGCTCCTTACTTTACCGCGCAGATCCCTATGTTACTCATACGCTGAATTGGCGAGGGCCGGTATCGAACTAGGAACCTTGTGGTTTCTAGCCGAACGCTCTACCGACTGAGCTAAGCTGGCCCCGGTTTTAATACGTAAGCTAATGATATTATTTGTTGCGCGCTATTCTGCATTAGTACCCAGACTTTTATCCTTGTCAACTGGTCTATTTTGCAGCTGCTGGCTTTTTATTATTACCTATCTATTCACTACTCGTCATCTCTGAATGTTAACGGTCACTATTTTCAATGCACTGACAATATTATACTATAATGTCTGTATGACGCCATAGACTGCAATACAATATATAAATGTTAAAACAATTGAAAAATGAATATCTAAATTGACCACATTACAACCAACCGTCACTTTACATACCACCTTTCAGATACTAGTGTCATAAAACAACATCTAAATACAAAAGATAATAATAGCACTGACTAATTCAAATCCTCCAATATATGGAAAATTCTCACCAATAACAATAAAATCTCAGAAAAATTATATTATTTTCTTTTCAACGATATAAATATTTTAAAGATTGGACCAAGAATAGGTGATAAATTCCTAGCAGAACGGCTTAGACTGCGAAATTTATTCGCTAAAATTATACATTTCTGCTGTAAATCACTATAAATCGCTGTAAAAAAAAATCTGCCAGCGGACAATATTTTATTATCAGCAGGTGCTGGTATATGGACAGTTCTGCAAATTGGGTGATTTTGGCTTAATTAATTAATTATATCCCTTAATTAGTAAAAATCAATAACCAAATTTGACGTGTTTCTTAGTTAGAGGGATATTAATCTATATGCAAGATTTCAAATCTGAGTGACTTCTCTTTTCTGTGTTATAGATCGACACGTACATACCAAAAACTTACTCTTATATATTTAAGTATGGATCGATCGACATGTTGTGTTAGCAACACCATAAATACGACGAAGGACTTCATTTGTTTGATTCAATAATATAACGCAAAATGTAAGAACGGTAACAAGAGGTGATTTTTATTCAAGAAACTGAACTAGTCCAACTAATATATCAACAATGTTAACATCTTATTATAATGGAGATTGTGTGTTTTTCTGTCTGTAACCGAAACTATATTACTACTCAAGTCACAATTCCCTTAGTTATAGTCATCACATTCTCAATGATTTTATTTTTATTTTAACCTCAATTATTAATAAAATTGTTTTACATTATTAATACTGTTAACCATATCTACATACTAACAACATTCAATTATATTTATATATACAACAAAATAGCGGTTTACAGTGTGAACGGGAAGGCTAATTTGCATATTGATATTAAAAAATTGAATTTAATAAATATGTGTCCAGTGTGATTGATTTCTAATTGTTTGGTTTTATCTTAATGAATATAAGCAAAAATCTCTTCAATGAATCTTAAATGAAATCCATTAACAAGAAAAACTATATGACATTTTATTCTTTACTTCCTCTTTTAACTAAATACTTAAATTAGAAAAAAATAACAATGAAAGACGAGAGTGATGGAAGAGAAAGTTTCAGTTGTTCTATTTTTCAAATCTTTATATCTGCATTCTTATTTAGTTTCATAAGCCTTTCTAATTTAATACGTAATTTTATTACATTAAAACTTAAATACTTGCACCCGGAGGGTGCATATATTTGCTAGTAATTTTAAATAAGTAATTAAAATAGTATCAGCAAAGTGAAATGCAATTCACTGGAAAATCGTTCTTTAGGGATTCAATTGAGTTGATTTTGTGAGATCCTATTACGCATTATGTATAAACTCCAGACTCATGAATTGATATGCACTGAACAGGTCAATCCCCAAGGATGATTAATGTCTTTAAGTTAAAAGAACTTTATTCTGTTAACTATTCGGAATGTAATCAGGCAGACTTTTACTTTTCAGTATAAATTAGTGAATTTTCATGTGAAAGAAACCGATCCCCAAGAATTGATTAGTTGTGACTAATTTCTTAATCGGCTGAATGTAACCGATACGTGAGATTAAATTTGCTAGTTATTCATTTTCGAAAGGGGTGGGGGGTAGCTAATTATTGACTGGAAATAAAGCGGGAAAACGGAAAGAGAAAAGAGAAAGAATAAATAAACGTTAAAAAGAAAGAAAGAAAGAGAAAATTTGTAAAACACAGACAGAGAGAAAGAAGGAGAGGAACCTAAAAATTTGAAAAATATGAAAAGAAAATAGACGAGGATGATGAAAATCTTGAATTAAAAAGAAGAAGAAAGAAAAACAGGAAACAGAAATTCAATAATATTTTGATAATATTTAAAATGTCTGACATAAAGAAACAACAAACAAGTAATTCTATATCATAATATTATATAATATTGATATAATGTTACTTCTTTAGGGTTAAAAGCATGATTAACCGGATGTAATTTGATGGTTGTTGTTTTGTCTTTCTTTGCCAAAAAAAAAAAAAATAATCAATTTCTTTTAATGTAAAATTGTAAACAGATCAATTTCAAAATACATAAAAGTATCGTAGAAATGGATAATTCGACATATTTTTTTAAATTCAATATTCGAATAATGTATTCACCAGAAAATTACTTTCTCTGTTAGCTACACGAATATCCCTACTCCTCCTGCATAAATAAATAATTAAAGTCGTCGGGGTAGCCTAAAGTCGGTATCAGCCGGACAGCGAGGGAGTCTATCCCATTTTCACTAGCGCTAGACCAAGGAGATTGTTTGGGCGTCTGGGGTAGAGTGCCACACCTACATCAGCTCCTCACTTTACCGCATAGATCCCTGTGCTACTCATACGCTGAGTTGGCGAGGGCCGGTATCAAAATAAATAAATAAAACAAATGAAATCAAATAAATTTAACAGATATGCGTAAAGGGCCAGCTTAGGTTAGTCGGTAGAGCATCCGCCTATGAATAACAAGGTTCGGGTTTGATACCGGCCCTCGCCAACTCAGCGCATGAGTAGCACATCTTGGATCTCTGTGGTAAAGTGGAAGGCTGATGATAGGTGTAGCACAAAAACAATCTCCCTGGTCTAGCGCTAGCGAAAAGGGGATAGACTCCTTCGCTATCCGGCTGATAACGACCATAGGCCACTCCGCCTACCTTACTTTAAGATTGTAATTATGTACATTATATGTACTAGCAAATATATACACCCTCCGTAGGGTGCAAGTATTTAAGTTTTAATGCAATAAAATATCATATTAGATTAGAAAGGCTAATGAAACTAAATAAGAATGCAGATAAAAAGATCTGGAACAGATGGTGGGGGTATAATCGGAAAATAGAACAACTGGAAATTACTCTTCTATCACTCCCGTCTTTCATATATTTTCCGAATTTAACAATTTAAGATAGAAAGCAAAGAATAAAATGACAGTTATTTCCTCTTGTTAATGGATTTCTTTTCAGATTTATCCCCGAGTTTTTTGCTCATATTCATTAAGATAAAACCAAACAATTAGAAATCAATAATACTAAACCCATATTTATCAAAATCAAATTCTAAAGATCAGTATGCAAATTAACTTTCCCCTTAACATGATAAACCGATATGTTGTTGTATATATAAATACAATTGCATGTTATTGGTATGTAGATAAGGCCAACAGTATTAATAATGTAAAAATAAAAATATTAATAATTGGGGTTTAAATAGAAATAAAATCATGGAGAATGTGACGTAAATAACTAAGGGAATTGTGACTTGAGTAGTGATATAGTTTTGGTTACAGATGGACAAACACACAATCTCCATTATGATAAGAGAAGATTGTCATTCAAAACTGATTTTCAGTCTATGCAAACTTGTTGCACAATCTCCATTATAATAAGATTATGCATCTGTGCCGAGATGCGATAAACAAAATGGCTGCTAGTCAATATGGCTCAACATATAGAAATGCCACTGAATGTTTGTTTGTATATTTTGACCGGATGAGTCAAATAATTTCTTGATAAACCAAGCAGCATCTTCAGGGCCTCAGACAATTAATCAGTGCAATTCCAAATCTTTTTTCGTAGATAAGCAAAAAGTAAAAGGAATTTTCTCCATTAACTTGAAGCGTAAAGATAATTAATATGTGGTACGTTTATGGATTTATTCGCGTGTGCACTGGAAGGTCTTCTACTACGATAAACCGGATCTTTTTTTTTTAAGTTGTAATTAGTTTGTTGCCATTTAATAAAGATATGAAATTCCGCGTGAGTGTATATCTTTTCGACAGGTGAAATGTCAATGAGATAAATTTCCAAATATATTAATACATAAAATATATAGAATATGTGTTGTTCTGCCTGTGTATTTGGGAGTTTGCGAGTGTTTCCAAACGTACGTATACGTATGTGAATAAATATGATATATTAGCAGGGCTACCCATTGTTTTCCGGGATTTTAATAAGTTAAGAATAAATCTCTTATCTATACTAGCAAATATATGCACCCTCCGGGTGCAAGTATTTTAGTTAAATTTTATAATAAAATATCATATTAAATTAGAAAGGCTAATGGAACTGAATAAGAATGTAGATAAAAAGATTTTGAACAGAGGGGGTATGATTGAAAAATAGAACAACTTTGAAACTAACTCTTCCATCATTCTCCGTTATTCCCGTCTTTCATTGGTAAATTTTCCTAATTAAACTGTTTAGTTAAAATAGGAAGTAAATAATAATATTACAGTTATTTCTTCTTGTTAAGGGATTTCTTTTAAGATTTATTGAAGAGATGTTTGCTCATATTCAATAAGATAAAACCAAACAATTAGAAATCAATAATACTAAGCATATATTTATTAAAATCAATTTTTTAAGATCAATATGCAAATTAGCCTTCCCATTCATACTGTAAACCTCTATTTTGTTGTATATATAAATACAATTGCATGTTATTAGTATGTAGATATGGTAAACAGTGTAAGTAAAACAATTTTATTAATAATTGAGGTTTAAATAAAAATAAAATCATGGAGAATTTGATGTAAATAACTAAAGGAAATGTGACTTGTATAGTAATAGAGTTTCGGTTACAGACAGACAAACCCACAATCTCCATTATAATAAGAAGATTTATACATAGATTAATAAAAAAAAATGTTTCTATAGATTTGTTTTATCTTTTATTCTTTATATATTCTTGTTTTTAAGAGGTTTATTTCAATCATTCTTCTTGTTTGTAGTTTTCTTTTATTCGTATTTTATTTGTTTTTTGTGATGTTTTATCCTTTATTAATTTCTGTGGTTTAACCGTTTGATCGACCTGTAGTATCTGTTTCGCCCATATCCTCAGCTTAAATCTACTCTCTTTATCCAACGTCACTCTTTCACAATCTTCCGGTAGCTACGCGCGCTCAAGCTCGCCTTACCAAAAACTGATCACACTTCTGCAAAAAACCCATAATGCTCTCATTTCCGGTCTGCTCTCTATAAAAAAAAATAATCTCGCTAATCAGTGCCACTTTTTTCAGGCCACGTGGTAAGTTCGATTCTTTTTTATTTAAACTACAATGTTTTATTTTTAAAATCATTTTTTTAATTGATTTTTAATATATAATTGATTTATACTCTTATTATAGATATAAAAAATGAGCCCCGATTTTCACTTAAAGACGAATTAAATTAATCAAATCAATTATTTAAGGTCAATTCTTTGTTTTTGTCAAAAAGTAGTAACCAAAAAAAATAATATTACATATGTGATTATTTTTGATACATTTTAAACATTAAGTTAGTTTAAAACTTTACGAAACCCGATGTTGTAAGTGAACTTAACAAAACACATTATCTTGGGGTTTTAATAAATACATATAGAAATGCCACTGAATTTTTGTTTCGTATATTTTGACCGGGTGAGTCAAATAATTTCTTGATAAACCAAGCAGCATCTTCAGGGCCTCAGACAATTAATCAGTGCAATTCCAAATCTTTTTTCGTAGATAAGCAAAAAGTAAAAAGGAATTTTCTCCATTAACTTGAAGCGTCAAGATAATTAATATGCATTTGAATTATGTTTGCAGATCAAACTACTTTTGAAAAAAGCCGTGTATACTAATAAATATTGATTTTACAAGTATTTAAAGTCTGTATACGTTTTATTGAGACACCCTGGTATGATAAACTCTTCTTTTGGTTTCTATTCGACACATGAAGACTGAGCAGATTTCATCAGTTCATATGCCTGTGTCTCTTATGACAGTCACAGACGTTCATGTAAGTGTCCACAGATAATGCAAGCAGAAGAGTTATCAGATAAAGTAGATGACATGACCGATTTTTGCTTTCGACTTCTTCATCACTACTTAGAGATGATGAAGATGCTTTTTTGTCAAAGTTCCTGATAGCTTTTATAGCATTTTGCCCTCCAAACCTTGTGAATTGAAGCAAAATCTGTTTATCGCATTACTACAAGTTTAGACCGCGTGACAATTCTACCAGGAACAGTCGTATTAAAATATACACGCGACATGACTATTTACGTCACGTGACAAAGCGTAAAATATTTCAAATAAAATATCTAGACGGGGAAGATGATTTCTTCCCTGCTGTTTACCTTTTACTTTTTAATATTCATGAAATTCTAGGAAAACTTGTATGAGTTTATATATATATATATATATATATATATATATATATATATATATATATATAGAGGAATATATATATATATATATATATATATATATATATATATATATATATGATATTAGTAGAGGAATATATATATATATATATATATATATATATATATATATATATATATATATATATATGAACAAAAAGTGATAAGACAAACAGGAATATTTCTTTTATGTTGTTTATTTTTCTCAACCAGTTTCGGCCCTAGGTCATCGTCAGAAGAACATTTCTTGTTTGAAGAAATTGTTTTTAGAGAGTTTTAAAAAAATTAAAAGATTTTTTTAGTGTTTGACAGGCCACTATAATCCGGGTAGAGAAGTGTGTTAGAAGTAGCGAGTCCATCTGTTTCCGAGAAAAAAACTTTTTTTAGTTGAATTCTTTAGAAGTTGTGTGTATATCCATATATGTACATATATAAATATATACATGTGCATACACGTGTGAGTGTGAGTGTGTGCGTGCGTGTCTCTATACTGTGCGTCTGACTGTTAGATTTTCAAATGGGTCAAGGAGTGGGTTTTTTTTAGGTATAATATATATATATATATATATATATATATATATATATATATATATGTTTTGGATGGTTTTTGGAGTCGGCAAATTAATCTCGATATTCTAAATGCGTCCCCTAGATTTTTTTTATCGGCAAATCAATGTAAATATTTTACAACCCCCCTTCTAAGAAATAGTATTAGAGAAAGGGTTAAATCAAGATTATTATACTTTTTACATACTGAAACATATTGCAATAGCTCTTAAGTAAACATATCAAACGTTGTAATAATTGAATTATCATACTGCGGCATATCCGCAGGTCCTGCTAGTTTATTCATAATAATCACAAAGTTTGTTTTATAGTCTAAGATTGCAGGGGTCATTAAGTATTTTGAACAGTTGTGAGATTTGGCAACTTTTCAAAAAAACAATAAGTTTGCCTTTTCAATCTACTTTATTGATTCTAGACAAGATTTTTAAAGGAGAGAGAGAAAAAAATCTCATCGTATTTTACATGTAATTCTATCGTTATAAGTCTATATAAGATATGTAAGTAGTTGTTCACTATCTTGATTCGTGGCGCACTTAACGTCACCGCTTTGCTGATTGAACAGCAACGTGCCTCGGCTAGGTTTTGGGTGAATGAGCAACCCCTTGGTTAACACTGTTCACCCATCCATTTGGGAAGTGTCTAGAAAAAGTGACCTAAACAAATGCCAGTTCAATTATCAAGCTGGCCAGAAACCAACATTTCGACGGTTGTCCACATTAGCTGGGCGAAAACTATAAAATACTACAACACAAAACAAGGCTAAGAATAGCCACCTGGAATGTCTGGACACCTCCCGATCTTGAGATTGGGAAACCCCAAACTACGTACTTGCATCGTGACAGGGAAGTATCTTGATAAGGGACAGACACCGATGCTCTTGCGGAAATCAGCACCAGCTATAAGGTCCAATTGACAGGAGGTCTGGATACACATCCTCATGGAAAGACAGGCCGATGATAGCTGTAAGAAGTTTGAGGTAAGGTGACTCGAGCCCTCCATTCTGAAGCGACACATGATGGACACCATGGAAACATTTCCTACATTGAAGTCTGACCTGTGTGGCAGCGCCTGTATGTCGAGGATTTCATATGTGTGATAGGGTACATAAAAAACAAGCTGGATCCGTGGGCCATCTGCGTGCTCACAACTGCTCACATCTGGACTACTTGTAGAAATGGCCTTATTCTGTCAAGAAGCGGCAATCACCATATACCATCTTGATAGCTCGATATCGAGAGAGATGAACACGAATTAACAGTATGTTCATTCGCTCAAATACTACCACAAAAAGTACATTATCTGCCTAAATAACATAATATAGTAACACAATATAGCTTACCTTTAAAAACTGGAATCACAGAGCTGATGACACCAACGAGGCCGGATCGGAAAAGAGAACCGAGTTTTAGTTGGACGTAGCAAATTGGGACACACACCAATACGGCTAGACTGTAGAATGCCACCAAAAACAGACCTGTAAAAAAAATGAAATGATTGCAATTAGAAAAATGACAAACACAGAAAAATTCAAATACGAAAAGGTGCTGAAAATTTATCGCTTCAACCAGAAAGATAATGACTTTAGATTTTTGTCTGTATTTTTAGATGAGACTTGATAATTTGTACAATTTGGATTTTCTTTAGCTGTTGTCCTTATCTTTATTGTTACTAGCAGATATATGCACCCTCCGGGTGCAAGTATTTAAGTTTAATGTAATAAAATATTATATCAAATTAGAAAGGCTAATGAAACTAAATAAGAATACTGATACAAAGATTTGAAACAAAGGGAGTATAATAAAAAATAGAACAACTGAAACTTACTCTTCCATCACTCTCGTCTTTCATTGTTATTTTTTCTAATTTAAGTATTTAGTTAAAAGAGGAAGTAAAGAATAAAATGACAGTTATTTTTTCTTGTTAATCAATTTCATTTAAGATTCATTGAAGAGATTTTTCATTATATTCATTAGAATAAAACCAAGCAGTTAGAAATCAATAATACTAAGCATATATTTAATAAAATCACATTTTTAATATCAATATGCAAATTAGCCTTCCCGTTCACACTGTAAACCACTATTTTGTTGTATATATAAATATAATTGCATGTTGTCAGTATGTAGATATGGTTAATAATGTAAATCAATTTTATTAATAATTGAGGTTTAAATAAAAATACAATCATGGAAAATGTGATGTCAATAACTAAGGGAATAGTGATATGAGTAGTAATATAGTTTCGGTTACAGACAGAAAAGCACACAATCTCCATTATAATAAGATATACACAGCCTGCATGTGTCCAGTTGGACAAATGGCCCAACGGATATAGGGGTTGAATTAATACGGTTCTAAGTGGTAATCATCTGTAGGTTACTGGTGCAGTCCCGATCACGGGTGATGATAAAATAGAATACATAACATAGCTTTACACTTGTACCCGATCATGGTTAACAGAATGAGAACAGTCTACCCCGGTGGATTGAATATAGGCTTCGGTTCGAAGTTCTGTGAAGGCTCCTGACTATGACATAGACTCCCGAGTTCGACAAGAAACACCTTGTAAGATTCAAGGTTATTATTGAAACATACAACTCCGACACGCTGTGTGGACATGAAATTTTATCTTATTATAATGGAGATTGTGTGTTTTTCTGTCTGTAACCGAAACTATATTCCTACTCAAGTCACAATTCTCTTAGTTATTGACATCACATTCTCCACGATTTTATTTTTTATCTAAACCTCAATTATTAATAAAATTGTCTTACATTATGATTACTGTTAACTATGTCTACATACTGACAACATGCAATTATATTTATATATACAACAAAATAGCGGTTTACAGTGTGAACGGGAAGGCTAATTTGCATATTAATATTAAAAAATCGAATTTAATAAATATGTGCTTAGTATTATTGATTTCTAACTGTTTGGTTTTATTTTAATGAATATAAGCAAAAATCTCTTCAATGAATCTTAAATGAAATCCATTAACAAGATAAAATAACTGTCATTTTATTCTTTACTTCCTCTTTTAACTAAATACTTAAATTAAAAAACAAACAATGAAAGACGAGAGTGGTGGAAGAGTAAGTTTCAGTTGTTCCATTTTTTATTATACTCCCTCTGTTTCAAATCTTTTATTATACTCCCTCTGTTTCAAATCTTTTTATCTGTATTCTTATTTAGTTTCATTAGCCTTTCTAATTTAATAAAATATTTTATTACCTTAAAACTTAAATACTTGCACCCGAAGGGTGCATATATTTGCTAGTATATTTAATAGCACAGAAATAAGACATGAAATACAGTAACAATGAAATACATGTAAGGCACATGAATAAGACATACAGGTACAATAAGAATGTACACAATAGTAAAATTAAAGGACTGGTGAGTATATACATTCTAAATCAATTACTAGTGATTGGGGGCAGAAGCTCCCACTGAGAAGAGTGTGACAATGTGTCTAACCCATGTGGGTACGTACAAGAAGAGGTAGAAAAGAGGCAGGGAGTTTCAAAACCCGCGCTTAATTACCAGAGGTTCCCTGGTGGTCGGTTCGGAAACCCAGCGGGAAGATAACTCTTCCAGTCAAAGGGAAGATAATCCCAACAACCCGAAGAAGGTCGGTGGACACATCGGCCGAAATGTTATAACAATTAAATTAGAAGATTGAAATTAACTTCTAAGTTTGACAACTTTTCTAAAAAGCAATGAGTTTCCCTTTTCAATATGAACAAGATTTTTAAAGGAGAGAAAAGCACACAAAGTATTATACATAGAAAATTGTATTATCTGTAATAATAGAGGCAAATGTCAACTTTACTCCTAGATGCTATAGCCCAATATATCATACAATTTTAGAATCAGGCTGATTCCGTGAGCAAATTAAAAATATTAAGGGTCTAATTAGGTCCTGCAATTCTGAAATTTTGGATTCCCAAGTTTTTGTTACTGCGATTGTTTGGGGTGATTTTTACGAGTTTTTTGGGGCGAATTTTTTTGTACAATATGATTTTTTATACCTTATTTTTCTCTTCTCAAATAATAAATGCGAATTTCAGTGTGTCACATTTTTTTCATATCTATTCCTACGGGCCGTATCTCAACATATCATACGTACTTAATGTTCAAGGGCTGGGAATGGAAGGAAGCTATTTTTACAGACAGGAAATGGTAAAACGAAAAATGTTTATAATGCAGCTTTGCAATAATTTACAAATAGACAAATTATATCATTGTTTTTATGAAAAATGTTGTTTGAAAAATATTATTATAGTTTAATAAAAATAATTATGTACTCATTGCATGAAATGTTAATGTTGGGCCAAAGGCCTAGTCAAGAGCGCTCTGCAGGAGCTAGATTAATTGCCAACCGATAGGGCGGCTTTTAAGCGAGACAGTGAGGGAGTCTATCGTCTTTTCACTAGCACTAGACCAAGGATATTGTTTTTTAGTATCTGAGGTGGAGCGCCACGCCTACCATCAGCTCCTCACTTTACCGCACAGATCCCTGTGCTACTCATACGCTGAATTGGCGAGGGCCGGTATCGATCCAGGAATCTAGTGGTTCCCAGTGTTACGCCAGGCAGACACTCTACCGACTGAACTAAATCGGCCCTTAAGTAAAACCGGCTTTTAAGCTCGTATAGAATATTTTTTATAATATTGGTTAGGGAGTGGGTTTGTATGCTCTTAAGAGAAAATTCGAGACTTACTGAGTGTTTTTTTAAAAAGTGTCCAACAAATATTTCTTAAATAAGTAAAAGTTTAAGTAGTGGTACCATTTAACCCATAGGTGGAGGATGAAGGGGTCCATATCTTTCCCATGGATGTTAGTCCCAAAGTGAATGCAATAGCACTATTCAAGTTCAAATTTCGTTGTCGAGTACGTTAGCCACTACGACACTACCCCTCCGAAAGTAAATAATATTTACTAGCAAAATAAAAAAACGCCCTCTGGGCGACGTAAAATAAATATTGCATGAGGGGATGGGGGTTGAAAATTTAATATCAGAGAGTTTGTATCATAAGTAAAGTAAAATCATCAAATTTATTAAAGAGTAAAAAAATAAAATAAATTTATTAAAGGAGTAAAAAATAAAAAAATTGAAATAGAAACTTAGTTCTGATAACTTTAAATATATATTAAAATGAAATAAAAACTATATATAGATAGATAATACCAGGTATGTATTTATTAAAACTTGTTTAAAAAACCAATGAGAACGGTCTAACATTGCATGCTCACATTTTGAGAAGGGCTGGATTAACTCAGTTGGTAGAGCGTTCGGCTAAAAATCACAAGGTTCCTAGTTCGATACCGGTCCTCGCCAACTCAGCGTACGAGTAGCACTGGGATCTGTGCGGTAAAGTAAGGAGCTGATGGTACGTATGCCGCTCCATCTCAGATGCTAAAACAATCTCCTTTCGTCTAGTGCAATTGAAAAGGGGATAGACTCCTCGCTGACTGGCTGATACCGACTTTAGGCCGCCCTGACGACTTTACTTTACTTACTTTATGACGATTTTGGGTAATGTGACGTAAGCAGTGACGTAGTTTTTGTTACAGACAAAAAAAGCGAATCTCCATTATTAATAGATAATATAAGATTGCTCGTGGATATACGTGTGCATTTATTTATACTTGTTTTTGAAAAGTGGTTCATGCCTTCACAAATTTAACAGCGAAGTTGCTCAAATACATGATCCAATAATAAAACTTGTTCGTGCAAACGTCAAATATTTTGCTTGTGTGGGTGTGTTTCTCTTATCGCATCTTTTCTTTCTTTCTAAGAAATATTGAAGCCGAGAGGCAATGTTAATCTACTTAAACTACATTGGACTCATGACTGAGCTTATCTAAATATAAAAGCAAAACAATCTCATTCCTATTAGACCAGGATGAAAAGGCAAAGGGAATTAGGATGAGAAGAAAGATACAGATGAAATATATATATATATATAGGATGATAATGACGACGTCCAGATATTATGACAAATACATCATAACTCCTTAGCCAAACATTAATGTCTAATTGCACTGGCTAATTTAAGATCATCAAGGTTTCATGATAATGAGATTGCATGAGACAAGAGGTTGTTGATTCTTTGTTACAATTACACACACATACACACACACATACACACACTCACATTTATATATATATATATATATATATATATACATAAGGTGAACAAAGAAACATATGTGGTGAGTCCATCTGTCCTGTAAAAACATCTTCTGGTTGAATTCAGTTAAAATTATCTCATATATACCTGAGGAATATTTTAAAAGTTGATTATACATGTCTGTGTATGTGTATATATATATATGTATATCTATATATGTGTATCTGTGCGTGCATATATATATATGTGTGTATGTGCATATATATATATGTGTGTGTGTGTGTGTGTGTGTTTGTGTAGCTAAACCTGCCTAATCATTTTAAATTTTGACCAGTGTATTTTTTATAGACATATCTATCTATTTATCTATCTATCCTTTAATCTATCTGTTGCTATTCAAAGAATCAATTTGCATAGTTTTATACACATATCCACACACACACACACACACACACACACACACACACATATTATATATAAAACGATATTCAACATGAAAAAGTAACTATTTGATGGAAACTGTGACCGCAAAGACTATAAATAAAAAGTCGTCAAAAACAATATATATATATATATATATATATATATATATATATATATATATTCTTAAAACTTCATGTTGCGTAATTGACTTTTTTTTATCTTAATCTAATTTAGAAAATGAGCAGTGCTAGCGTTCCAGTTTAAAGAAAATATTATGATAGCAATGAAATTGAGAAATATATTTGCATTTGATACCTATATATATAAATGCGATAATTAATTGAAATCATTCCACCGCTGCTCGTATTGCTCATTAATCTGATAACTGATATCATTTTGTGGTCAATTGAACTTGTCGCTCTTCTCATTGAAAACCATGAAAAGTTGTTGATGCAATGTTAGATTACTTGGGAAGCTTAATCTATTTCTATATAAAATTCAGTGCGAATTAATTGCTTAAAATGCTACTTATCTGCTTAAAGACTGATAAAGAAAATATAATTTACCATCAAAAGTATTTTCCCCAAACCTTCTACCAAAAGTGCAAAATATAATGACATTATAAACACTAGCAAATATATGCACCCTCCGGGTGCAAGTATTTAAGTTTTAATGTAATAAAATATTGTATTAAATTAGAAAGGCTAATAAACTAAATAAGAATACAGATAAAAAGATTTGAAACAGAGGGAGTATAATAAAAGATTTGAAACAGAGGGAGTATAATAACAAATGGAACAACTGAAACTTACTCTTCCATCACTCTCGTCTTTCATTGTTGTTTTTTTCTAATTTAAGTATTTAGTTATTTTAAAGTAAAGAATAAAATGAGTTATTTTATCTTGTTAATGGATTTCATTTAAGATTCATTGAAGAGATTTTTGCTTATATTCATTAAAATAAAACCAAACAGCTAGAAATCAATAATACTAAGCACATATTTATTAAATTCAATTTTTTAATATTAATATGCAAATTAGCCTTCCCGTTTACACTGTAAACCGCTATTTTGTTGTATATATAAATATAATTGCATGTTGTCAATATGTAGACATAGTTAACAGTATTAATAATGTATGACAATTTTATTAATAATTGAGGTTAAATAAAAATAAAATCATGGAGAATGTGATGTCTATAACTAAGAGAATTGTTTTCAGTTACAGACAGAAAAACACACAATCTCCATTATAATAAGATTTACAATTACATTTAGACCCCCATTGTCGAAACCGGTAGTTAATATTCGCTACCGAAAGTACTCCAAATACTTAGCTCGCTGTTTATCACTAAAAACTACGGATTTGTGGGAGTTTACAAGAAGTTAACTCTTCAAAAGCTAAAAATCATCTTGTTGTATAATGCAGGATGTGGTGAAGCCATGAGTGTAACCTGATATATAAATTAGCACGGTGTTTAGCAAGGATTACGTGTTAGATGAGAATGGAAATGTTTAATGATGAATCATCAAGCCACATGGCATTGTTTGATTGGACAGTGATAAGACGTGGTGGAGTGAGAGAGAGAGAGAGAGAGAGAGAGGGAGAAGTGAGAGGTAAGAATGTGCAATTGAGTCTGGTTGAATGTGCTGAGAGAGCAAGACATGGAGCTTTTGCTCTCGGTAGTTTTGGCTTGGGGAAATAAAAAAATTTTAATGAGAAAAAGAAAAAAGAAGTGGCCTTGTGTTATTACTAAAAACTCTAAATGACGTAAGGCATGATATCCCTCAGTACCCCAAATTGGTTTCCAGACTCTAAACATCATAGAATTGCCAGTCAACTGAACAGCAGCCTAGCAACCAGGATTTCAGCCTCTCCAAATGTAGTACCGGTCCAGAGAGATTGGATGAGCGAATGGTACGAGGTGAAGGGGAGAAAGGAGAGGTCAGAGTTGAAATTGAGTCTGGGAGAATGTATTAATAGAGAAGACATGTATTTTTTGTTCTCAGCAGTTGTAATTTAGGGGAAATAGAATACTTATGAGTGAAAAGAAGTGCCCTAGTGTTATTATTACTAAAAACTCTAAATGGCACAAGGCAAGATAACCCTCAGTCCAAGTTGGTCCAGACTCCAAACATCATAGAATTGCCAGTCAACTGAACAGCAGCCTAGCAACCAGGATTCCAGCCTCTCTAAATGTAGTCCCGGTCCAGAGATTATATACAACTGATTATTTCTACTATCAACACATCCATTCGGGAATGAGTGCCAGAGCATAACACACGTTTGTCACGTCATCTCTCTATTCCCGAAAGGAGCGTAGTGTAACAATCTGACGAAAGTTTGTGCTCGATAGGTTCAACTCACCCTTTCCGCTTGGTACATTAATTGTATCATTTAACCAAATAAAGTGATTCCCACCAAAAGTTTTTTAAAAATTCAAATCGGTTCCACTTTCATAAAAGTATGTGGCAGATATAAAATGTAACAACAAAGATGACAGTCTTGTTGAAATGCAATAATTTAAAAAAAAAAGACGCACATAAGAAATAAAACTACAAGAGTTAAACCTTTATTAAATGATTCTATCATTTGTACAACGTGAGTTATCAAGTTTTCAATTTTAGAACTGCTGCAAGGCTATCAACATCATGTATAAATCCAATAAAAATAAAAAAATAAATAAAATAAAAATAAAAAATAAAAAAATAAAATAAAAGATTAAAAACAAAAATTAGAATAAAAATAAAATTATAATTAAAACTAGAAATAACTCGATTGTTACCGATACTACAACATTCTGAGTTCATCAGGGTTTTCTTATGTTTGAATGAATAAAATGTAACCCACATTGCGGTATCAGGTCGCTTAATGTGCTACTGGTACTATGTAAACCAGTACTATCTATTTCATAGTTGGATCATCGGCGATTAAAACGGTAACCACAGAGATTTTATCTTGTGAGGAAGGTGACTAGACATCCTGCAGAACATAAAACAAGTCTTGTAAAAGGGCAGAGGAAGCTCTTTACTCAACGACTATCTAGCACTATATCTAAAGTTCAACCCCTCCTAATCGCAGCAAGGCGGTGTAAACTTGGTGGTGTCAGAACCACACCGTCGGGAACTCATGTTCCTAATAGGGTCACCCAAGACGGGCGGGTCCGGCACCCAGTGGTATTAGGGCCACAACCCGGTCAAAGGAGCTCTGGCGACGAAAATCCAAAGTGCGTCTCCATCATCGTCAGGAATCAACGGCTTTTGGCTTATGGATCTGCGATAAAACAAGGGCATCTGATTCTCCTGAACGGGATATGGATGTGGAGTTTGGGAACTACTTGAGAAATTTCATATTTCCTTGTTACTTCTTCCATGAACTCACCACAGGTGAAGTCGTTGGTTGGAGCCGAGTCAACCGACCCAAGGTGAATGCCGGAACAAAAAAAAAAGTCACAGAAACAGAAAAGAACAAGCCCACATTGACAGAGAGGGTTAGGTTAAATCGAACTTAACGGACCTAAATTCCAGCATCGTATGTCACCCCGCCGAAAGAAAAAAATACCAAAAAATCAGGGAATCAATCGAATTTAAGGAAATTTTCAGTGTTGATAATGTAGCAAGAGGGCTGGGTTTATTGCCCAGTGCCTGAGGCGCCCCCTTGAGGGGAATGCCGACGGGATCGACGCAATTTTCCCTGCCACTCCATGAGTCTCGGCTTGTGGGTGTCCCACGTTAGGGACTTTGTGCCTGACCCGTACAAGTGGGTACGCGGTAAATATCATGTAGCAAGATTGAATTTGGCAAGGACTACTAATGGAAGGGGGAGGAAGAAAGAAATAAGTGAGAGAGTAAAGGTTTTAAAAAGAGTAATGAACACAAAACAGTTTGACCGGAGCGTGACCTCCCGAATGGAGAATTGAATGTCAACCGGAAGTTTCGGGTGTTGACCGGAACCGGAAGTCACGTGGTGACGTGGAACAACGAAGAAAGGGACCGTGCTCTTTTTGCTTTCCGACGTCGTAGGGTACGGATCGGGCCTCTAGTGCCTAGTATGGGGTCACAGTAATTTAACAGCGTCCTCTCTCTCTTTCTCTCTGCCTTCCCCCCTCTCCGATACAGCCCACGAGACGAGCCTACCCTGGAAACAAAGGCTAGCAGTTGTGACTACATATTTCTCGCGTTGTAATTTTTATCAACAAGATGACCGCCACGTGCCGAAGACATTTTTAGTACGGTGAATATATATCGCTTTGGGTACTGTGACCAGATATACGACAACCTTAACAATATATTAATGAATAAAAGATATAATGCACACGTTATTCTATTTAAAAAAAAGACGTCTTAAAGATACGTGGTAGAAAGTTAGAGGGTTAACCACTTATTAAATGAATCCGTGCTTAACATCAGTGATCCTGTGTACAGCAATTTTAATGAGTGCATGTAGTTGATCTTCAGCAACTGATCGACTATCCGAGAGAGAAATATAATTGGGGATCTAATTAATTCGCTAAGCAAAGAATAATCTCGGATCGAATTGAAATACAAATATCTGATTAAAGGTTAAGAGTTTGGACACTGACATCAATTTTATTCCAAACTGAAAAAAAATTTTTTTTTGCTGGTGGTTCTTGACTTTAGCTCAGCGTTCAGTTCAATTATTTGACAAACGTGCCCGTCTCGTTGTTATCGTCCTCTGTTTATGGGGAGACTGAAAATGACATACACGAATAATATATTATTTCTTATTAATAATGGAGATTCGCTTCCGGTTTTTGTCGGTTTCAAAAATGACGTCACTGCTTACGTCACATTACCCAAAATCGTCATAACATAGAATAAATACACTCAAAATTTGAACATGCAACATTAGACAGTCCTCATTGTTTTTTAAAACAAGTTTTGATAAATACATGACTGGTATTATATATCTATATATAGTTTTTTTTGTTTAATACATATTTAAAGTTTACATTTCAAATTGTTTTATTTTTTAACCCTTTAATGAATTTGATGATTTTACTTACTTAGGGTACAAACTCGCTGACATTGAATTTTTTTACTCTCACCCCTCAAGCAATATGTTTAAAAAATCTATTTTACATCGCCCGGAGTGCTTTTTAATACTGGACGAGGCTATTTGCATTACACATAATGTAACATAATGAGGGTGGGGTGGAGCTATGAGTGTAACACTGATATGTAAATTAGCACGCAAATGTTTTAAGCAAGAATTATGTGTTAGATGAGAATGGAAATGTTTTAAGGATGCATCATCAATGCCACATAGCATGTTTCTATTGGACGAACTGTGAGACGTGGCAAAGTGAGAAAGAGGAGGAGTGTGAGGTGAGAGTGTGAATTGAGTTTGAAATTATGAGTTGAAACAGCCAGACGTGCTCTCGGCTGGTGAAACTTGGGGGAAATAAAGATCTCATGAGAAAAAGAAGTGGCCTTGTGTTATTACTAAAAAATCTTAATATCACAACGAAAGTGTCCCCCTAGCACCCCAAGTTGGTTCCCAGACTACAAACATCCAGGAATTGTCAGCCAACTCCAGCATCGACTCAGCAACCAGGATTCCTGCTTCTGGTCCAATGATAAGTATACAAATATTTCTATTATCAACACATCATCACTCCATTCGGAAAGGAGCCATAACAGCGTTGACACGTCATCTCTCAATTCCAAAATGGAGAGTGTAACGCAACAATAGCACTAATGCATCGTCATTTTATTCTTTACTTCCTATTTTAACGCAATAGTTGAATTATGAAAATTGAGCAATGAAAGACAAGAGTGATGGAAGAGTAAGTTTCGGTTGTTCTATATTTTTTATCATACCCCCCCCCTCTATTTCAAATCTTTTTATCTGTATTCTTATTTAGTTTCATTAGCCTTTCTAATTTAATAAGATATTTTATTCCATTAGTGGGTAGAGCGTTCGGCTAGAAACCACAAGGTTCCTAAGTTCTATACCGGCCCTCGCCAACTCAGCGTATGAGTAGCACAGGGATCTGTCCGGTAAATTAAGGAGTTGATGGTAGGTGTGGCGCTCCACCTCAGACGCAAAAACAATCTCCTTCGTCTAGCGCTAGTGAAAAGGAGATAGACTCCCTCGCTGATTGGCTGATACCGACTTTAGGCCACCTCGATTATTTTACTTCACTTTTTTATTCCATTAAAACTTGAATACTTGTACCCGGAAGGTGCATATATTTGCTAGTCAACATAATATTAATTTTTCGGAGGATATGGGTTTAATTGAAGTCATACCTAATTTTGAAAATTAATTAGTTATTAATTAATGAATTTAGGCGGGCATATATGTTCAAATGTAAGGCTAAACAAATCGAGAAAATGTCAATCCCTGAATATACATTTCGACCTATTAGGTCTCATCAGCAAGGTTATAGACATGGGAGACTGCTTCGTGTGTGACTCGAAACATCGACTGCCAAGCTGACAAATTGTCGGCTAAAAGCCATATCAAATAAACACATTGTTTATTTACTTACTCTCATAATATTAAATGTAAATGTATGTGAAAAACAATAATAAATATGGCGCTGAGTGATCGGGGAAAATAGAGAATATGAATGTGTTAGATTTGCTTTTCTGTCAACTATAAAAAAAAAATCTGGAAGCGTAATCGTGGTAAATTAGCAAGCTTCCTCGTTGAAGTGGGTTGTGAGTTCGAATCTAGCTTGGAGCTTATTCTCTATGTCCGATTTGCGCTGTTGATATACTGGCAATCTGTGTCGTTACGATGAAAAGCAATGAAAAGATGAAAGAAATACTAGTGAAAGATTAATAATGGTAACCATAAAAGCGGTCTACAAGTGCACCTGGTAACCCGTATACTAAATAAACATCCCGCCACGCGCGTTTATTTTTAAAAGAGTATCTAATGTATTTAACTGAAGAGAAAAAAAAAGAAAGAAAGAATCCGTATTATTCGTTAATTAGTGTTTGGGTTCGTGCGTGCGTACAGCCGTGACCGTGATGAATTTATCTAGTGTTGAAAGCAATTCAAAAGCAGCAGTAATTGTAAGGAAGATCATACAAAAGACCTTAATCAAGAGAGTACGTCAACATAGATACACAGATGCATTCGTATATACGTAGATATATAAGCCTATAATCTACACAGACACATACATAAAGAAAAATAAACTGATTTATACTGATAACTATTTATCCAACACGTTCGCCACGGGTAGGATGTGACACAAATACACAAGTATGGAAAACTTGCTAACCATTAGACCACGATGACACGCCCTTGGTATATGCATCCAACCCGTTCGCCACTGGTAGGTTGGGACACGATATCGCCAAAATGGGACATCCAAAGAGAATTGAAGTAGGCATTTACCGAACCTGTTCGACACGAGTAGGATGTGACTCAAGGTAGCAAGTAGGCATTCACTCAACCCGTTCGACATGGGTATGATGTGACTCAAGGTCGCAAGTAGGCATTCACTCAAGCCGTTCGACACCAGTAGAATGTGACTTAAGGTCGCAAGTAGGCATTCACTCAAGCCGTTCGACACGAGTAGGATGTGACTCAAGGTCGCAAGTAGGCATTTACTCAACCCGTTTGACACGAGTAGGATGTGACTCAAGGTCGCAAGTAGGCATTTACTCAAGCCGTTCGACATGATGTGACGTTTGAGATGTGACTCAAGGTCGCAAGTAGGCATTCACTCAACCCGTTTGACACGTGTAGGATGTGACTCAAGGTCGCAAGTAGGCATTCACTCAAGCCGTTCGACACGAGTAGAATATGACTCAAGGTCGCAAGTAGGCATTCACTCAAGCCGTTCGACACGAGTAGAATGTGACTCAAGGTTGCAAGTAGGCATTCACTCAACCGACACGGGTATGAGTGACTCAAGGTCGCAAAGGCATTCACTCAAGGTTCGTCACACGGTAGGATGTGACTCATCGCAAGTAGGCATTCACTCAACCCGTTCGACACGGGTAGGATGTGACTCAAGGTCGCAAGTAGGCATTTACTCAACCCGTTCGACACGAGTAGGATGTGACTCAAGGTCGCACACGTAGGATGTGACTCAAGGTCGCAAGTAGGCATTCACTCGTTCGACACGAGTAGGATGTGACTCAACTCAAGGTCGCAAGTAGGCATTGAGTAGGATGTGACTTTTCAACCCGTTGACACGAGTAGGACGTGACTCAAGAAGTAGGCATTCACTCAACCCGTTCGACACGGGTAGATGTGACTCAAGGTCGCAAGTAGGCATTCACTCAACCGTTTGACACGAGTAGGACGTGACTCAAGATCGCAAGTAGGCATTCACTCAACCCGTTCGACACGGGTAGGATGTGACTCAGGTCGCAAGTAGGCATTTACTCAACCCGTTTGACACGAGTAGGATGTGACTCAAGGTCGCAAGTAGGCATTTACTCAACCCGTTTGACACGAGTAGGATGTGACTCAAGGTCGCAAGTAGGCATTTACTCAAGCCGTTCGACACGGGTATGATGTGACTCAAGGTCGCAAGTAGGCATTCACTCAAAGCCGTTCGACACGAGTAGGATGTGACTCAAGGTCGCAAGTAGGCATTCACTCAACCCGTTTGACACGTGTAGGATGTGACTCAAGGTCGCAAGTAGGCATTTACTCAAGCCGTTCGACACGAGTAGAATATGACTCAAGGTCGCAAGTAGGGCATTCACTCAAGCCGTTCGACACGAGTAGAATGTGACTCAAGGTTGCAAGTAGGCATTTACTCAACCCGTTCGACACGAGTAGGATGTGACTCAAGGTCGCAAGTAGGCATTCACTCAACCCGTTCGACACGGGTATGATGTGACTCAAGGTCGCAAATAGGCATTCACTCAAGCCGTTCGACACGGGTAGGATGTGACTCAAGGTCGCATGTAGGTAATTAGCCAACCAGTTAGCCATGGGTTGGGTGTGACATAAGGTCGCAAGTTTGGGGCATCCAGCGAGGATCGAACTCGCTTTTCAGTAATAATCGATCTGCGATCTGTTTACCAGTATACCATGATCGGATGTCTTGTACTTGTATATAGAAATAGACCTACAGCACAACAGGTACATATACATAAATATTTAATCATGCAAGTGAACACACAAATATATATATATATATATATATATATATATATATATATATATATATATATAATATTAACACAGTGCCGTAGGTTAATTGTTACTTGCTCGATAATCCCAATGCTTAATCTACATTTTAATCCACCTTAAAGCCTCAGATAATTCCCCACCAGTTACCATGATCTAAAAACAACTTAATTGCCCTACACATCTTTCGTTTGGAGGTCAGGGTTAAACAAAAAGAAAATAAAAAAACTGTTATCAACAAAGACACAAACTATTCAATTTAGTCAAGCGCTTTATCAAATTCTACTTCTTCCAGACTAATAAACAACACTTAACACAACATACTTAAAACACATTGTAGTAAAAAAAAAGAAGGATTTGAATCTAAATCAGACTGACTTTCCGATGTATTAGCCAAGCGTTTATCTTTCAAATATTCTTCTTTCATATGTATATTCGTCTTCTTCGAAAACATGTGAAATCCAAATACATAATTCATTGTGGATTAACCATAACTTTTAAAAGCCGCGAGATTATCCGCTTATTAGTTTGGACATCTAAAGTAAGGATACCGTTTATTGGCATATACAATTCTTGTCATAATTCATTCGAGAGAAACGTTTCTTTTCAGAAAAGTTAATAATGCTTTGACGGTAGTAACATAGATATAACACACACACACACACACACACACACACACACACACATATATAATATATATATATATATATATATATATATATATATATATGTGTGTGTGTGTGTGTGTCAAATGGCCGATAAAGCAATGATCGTCTGTTTACAGACTGGATCTCTCTGTTGATCGTAAAATATATAAACAAATGTATGTATTTAATAGTTTAAACGCCACCCCTTTACGGTACTGTCAAATGGCGGAGATATTAACGAATCGGGCTGTCGAAAAATCAGTCGGATTTCGCTCCCGGTCAGAGGTAGTTGTTGTGTTTAACTACACTGAAGAGACGTGAAATGTCGAAACACGGTGTCCGTGGATGATTTATATATATATATATATATATATATATATATATATATATATATATATACAAAACTTGTTGGTAAATCCTCGCGGTGAGAAAAAAAAAACAGCAAATAGTTTTGATTGTAAAAATATAACCAAACATCACCTGGGGAGAAAAATTTTTTTGGAAAAAAAGAAAAGACCAAGATAATCGTACCAACCAAAAATAATCTATTGGTACAATATTTGGCCAAAAGAAAAAACAATTTATATATATATAAGATATATATATTCATACAAAACCGCCAGGAAACTAAAGATAATAAGTAAAAAGTGCCCAATACCTAAGTAGAGAAAATAATAAAGATAAACCTAATGAGTCAGATAGACCTACTAAAAGTTTCGCTTAATGCTCTTCAGTCGGATCTTAGCCCTGAAGAGCATTAAGCGAAACTTTTAGTACGTTTATCTGACTCAATGATATATATAATATATATATATATATATATATTATATATATATATTTAAAGAAAGAAAAAGACTCACCGGAGAGAGAAAAAGAAGAAAGAAATTAATGAGTCCCAATATTTACTACGTCAGAAAGATGAAACCGAATGAAGTTCGGCGTGTCGCT
>CM042144.1:121259921-121279036 GCA_023376005.1 Doryteuthis pealeii | reverse complement strand
AGAGGGGAGAGTGAGATCAAAATCCACCACTACAACGCTGATATGATTAAAGACTTAATATATCATGCACATATTTATGGCAAAAACCAAGGCTGCCTAAACAAACAGTATAGACGTGTTACAACATTGTAGTCTATAACGGACCCCTCGAGCGCCTCGCGTTCCCGAGTCTGGTCTCAAACAGTTTATTAAAAAAAACTTGGTACGGTCTCCCTAATCCACATATTACACTATATATCTCATTTTATTATCTCAAATGACTGTTCATGGCTATAATTGCATAGTCAACAATTTTCTTAATCGATATCTGATATATTTAATTTAGTATGACTCACGGCCGAAATTCTAGGCAGCAATGCTAGGACGCCTATTTTATCAATACGACACATTATACAAGTGCAAACTTATCAATTAGATACACTTCAAGTGTTACCAGATAATATTAACATTACCGTCGTATTTCTTTGCTGCTATTTAAAACAAAGAAAAATCCTTTTATAAAGTAATGAATCTGAACAATTGAGCATTCTTGAAAACTAGTTCAGTAATTAACCGATATTTTTGCTAGTGTAACCATTACATACAAAATGAAAGCATATGTGAAATTAATAATTTGTTATGTCCTTACTCTAATTAGAATCTTTTAACATGCAAATCTTTAAATATATATTTTTTAATTAAATCAAATTTTATTGCACAGTTTGATTAATATTCTTGTTTCGTCTAATGCTTTACTGTGAATGTCTTGAAATGTTTTTATTATTTAATTGATATCAATTTACATGTGATACATAATCGATTATGGATATTACAGATAAAAAGTAAATATTGACATGTTTATGAGTATATCAATTATATATATATATATATTTATTATAATGGAGATTGTGTGTTTGTCTGTAACCGAAACTATGTTACTACTCAAGACACAATTTCCTTATTTATTTATGTCACATTCACCACGATTTGATTTATTTAAACCACAATTATTAATAAAAAATTTTCCATTATTAATAATGTTGATCATATCTAATAACCTGCAAATTGTATTTATATATACAATAAAATAGCGATATAAAAAAAATTATTTTAATAAATATCTGCTTAGTATTATTGTTTGGTTTTATCTTAATAAATATGAGCAAAAATCTCGGGGATAAATCTTAAAAGAAATCTATTAACAAGAAAAAAATAACTGTAATTTTATTCTTTACATCCTATTTTAACTAAATAGTTAAATTAGGACAATTTAGCCATGAAAGACGGGAGTGATGGAAGAGTAAGTTTCAGTTGTTCTATTTTTCGATTATAGACTCTCTGTTTCATATCTTTTTATTTGTATTCGTACTTAGTTTCATTAGCTTTTCTAATTAAATATGATAATTTAATTACATTAAAACTTACATTTTTGCACCCGGAAGGTGCATATATTAGCTAGTCTCTTTTATACAATTATATTACAAAGGTTTTTCATACATAGTGTTTAAAATAATTCCTTCTAAAATTAAAATCAATAGATTTACACAATGTAAAATTACAGAGTCAGTATCCTCTTTTTGCTAATGCTGGAGATTGTGTTGCTGAGGTGGAGCGCCACACCTACCATCAGCTCACCACTTTACTGCACAGATCAGATTATCCAAGCTATGATACTCATAAGCTGGGTTGGTGGGGACCGGTATCGAACCAAGAACCTTGCGATTCCTAGGTGAGCGCACTACCGACTGAGCTAAACCGGTTTACATAATGTAAAGAATAAAAGAAGGAAAAAAAAGAAGAAGCAGAAATGATTTCTAGTAAAGAGAAAGGGAAAAGAAAAACGTTTTCCTCATCCCCATCTTTAATAGATTTTCTCTCAGTTATTTCATCACTTTTAATTCTATTTAATAATTTTCTGTAGATTATTCAAAAAATAAAATTTTCTTAAATATCTTTATAGGAAAAAAATTCAAAAACTTCTAAGGAAATATTTCTGTAATCACTGCAGCAATTCTTGTAGGACTGCAATATTTCTGTCATCAAACTCACTTAGATCAGGGTTGTCCAAACTTTTTTCAAAGAGGCACAAATTTGATAAAGTGAACATGCCCGAGGGACAATATTTTTTCTGGTGTTTTTAAACATAAAATTATATGTCCAGGTAAAAGAATTTATGAGCAGTTTTCGACTGAAACAGGATGTGTATTGAAAATCGCCATCTTTTCGACACCAGACAACATATCTCAGCTTTCGCTCCTTAGTTCTAATCAGTGAAATCTATTATCTATAATACTTTTAAGATTTAATTAAAATTCGCAATAAACCGAGCATTAAAGATGGAACGATAAAGCATATAATCTTAATTTAATACACCGAACTATATCTGCGTGTTTTTAAGGCTCTTTTCATCGTTTCCAAAATTGTTTTCAATAATATCGTTCATTTTCTTTATAAAGATTCAAAAACATTTAAAAAAACATACAACTTCAACATAGAAAAATGTATATTCTGATTATAGGTTAAAACTCGCTTCATTTTTTTATTATTATTTCAAGCAATCAAATTTTCTGTTGTCGTCACCGCCACTCCAACAATTTTCTCATCAATTTATCTCATGATCAGACACCATTTCAACCCCTAATATCGCCTGATTCAAATTGATGCTTGCTTATTTCGGTCATTAAATGCGCAGTGGCGGATGACATTGAGGAAGCAGGGAAGAAAGATAATTGGGAAGTAGAAAGAAGAGAAGAGAAGAAGAAGAAGAAGAAGAAGAAGAAGAAGAAGAAGAAAAGAAGAAGAAGAAGAAGAAGAAGAAGAAGAAGAAGAAGAAGAAGAAGAAGAAGAAGAAGAAGAAGAGAAGAAGAAGAAGAAGAAAGAAGAAGAAGAAGAAGAAGAAGAAGAAAGAAGAAAGAAAGAAGAAGAAGAAGAAGAAGAAGAAGAAGAGAAGAAGAGAAGAAGAAGAAGAAGAAGAAAAAGAAAAAGGAGAAAAGAAGAGAAGAAGAAGAAGAAGAAGAAGAAGAAGAAGAAAGAAGAAGAAGAAGAAGAAGAAAAGAAGAAAGAAATGAGTGATTTACAGAGTTGAAATATCGGGCAAATATTATGTAGAGAAGAAGAGAAGAAGAAGAAGAAGAAGAAGAAGAAGAAGAAGAAGAGAAAAAAGAAGAAGAAGAAGAAGAATGAAAAAGAAGGAATGAAAGAAGAAGAAGAAGAGAAGAAGAAAGAATGAAAGAAGAAGGAAGAAAGAAAGAAGAAGAAGAAGAAGAAGAGAAGAAGAAGAAGAAGAAGAAGGTCGTCATCTTCATCAACAAGGGAAAGAAGATCATCATCATCATCAACAACAAGGACAAGAAGAAGAAGATCATCATCATCATCATCATCAATATCAACAAGGGCAAGAAGAAGAAGAAGAAGAACAACAACAACAACAACAACAACAACAACAAGATAAAGAACAAGAAGAGTAAGAAGAAAGAAAGAAAGAAAGAAAGAAAGACGGGATCAGGTAACAAGTGAAAAGGGAGAAAGAGGACAAAAAAGAGAAAAAAATGATAAAAGAAAAAAATAAAAATAAGGGGTCGAAGAAGGAGAAGCAGACAACGTAAAAGAAGCTGAAACAAAATCTTTAAAAAAAGATTAAGAATAAAAAGTAAAAGATGAAGAAGACATTGTTGATGATGTTTTAGAGATAATTGTTTTGGAGAATCTGTGCAAAGAATATTGCAAAGTAGGACAATAGCAAATTTAAAAGGTTAATTTATGAATATCCATTTTCATCATGGGGAAGGGAATTGAGATATTAACGTCACTGATCCCAGAGGGACCAGTAGACCGTACGTTAATTTATTTGGTGCGTATTAGGTCTTGTAATCGAGATGATAATGATGGAGAGATAGAAAAGATGAAAGCTGTAAAAGGAGAAGACATTATATGGGTAAGAAGAGAGAATTGATGAACAAATGACGATATGGATATTACAATGAAGAATGATGAGATAGTTAAACTCTAATAAGTTTTTCAGAACGGAAAACTAGAGAGAGAGAGAGAGAGAGAGAGAGAGAGGGGGGGAGAGAGACTAAGAAGTAAGGTAAATGCTATCAGAGAAAAATGAAATAATAATGAAAGTAGCAACATAACTAGGGAGTAATTGCGTTGTACGAAGTTCACTCCGAAATAACGCCTGCATCTTTTGAATGGAAAGTAGCCCTGTCTGCTGGGGCTTTAGACATCGACTGTACCTCTGCAGAGGGGTAAGACTCCATTTTCAACATAGTTTAGGCAACCAGTCTAGGTAAAAGAGAACTCTGAATTCAAACCTGAGCATTTTACCTTATGTCACATCACATCCTACTTGTGTGAATAATGTAAATATATGTATACGTAGAATATGGACTGTCAGCTTCCCTGTTGCCTGAGGCTTTAGAATACACCGACTGCACCTCTGCAGAGGGGTAAGACTCCCCAAATGGTACCACCTATTGGCCGTGGGTGGGGATCCGTGATGCTTAAGGACGGAATCCTTGTGGCTGAGCAGTCTATGATATGCAACACTCTACTTTGGCCCTTACTTAGGCTAGACAGGCGATATCGATATGCCATAAAACAAAACAAACAAGCACGAAAACTACACGGAAGCTACAACATATACTAGGATCCCAATAGTACTGTCTGATAGAGCAAGTTTTCAGCTACAAGACTTTATTTTCTTACATAGTCTGGACATTTTGTCCACTGATTAATAAAATCCTTTAATTTCCTTAAATAATCTAATAATAATAAAAGTCGTCGTCGGGGCGGATTAATGTCGGTATCAGCCAATCAGAGAGGGAATCTATCCCCTTCTTTACTAGCGCTACACCAAGGAGATTGTTTGTTTAACGTCTAAGGTGGAGCGCCACACCTACTATTAGCTCCTCACTTTACCGCACAGATCCATGTGCTACTTATGCGCTCAGTTGGCGAGGGCCGGTATCGAACCAGGAACCTTGTGATTCCTAGCCGAACGCTCTACCGACTGAGCTAAACCAGCCCTAACTTATTAATAATAATAATAATAATAATAATAATACCTTTGACTACACGGAAATTACAACAGCTGATGATGTTAGCAGCACGGATATCCATCTCTCTCTCTCTCTCTCTCTCTCTCTTCTCCTCTCTCTCTCTCTCTCTCTCTCTCTCTCTCTCTCTCCAATAATACTTTTCGGTCTTCCCTCCTGCGCAGCATCCAGAATCCGCATGGAACTGATTGATGAAGATTTTGCTGGTTGGTCTACACTGGTGTGTCCATATGTAAGTGTCCATAGAAGAACATCACTTATGAGTTCGTCTTTGCTTCATAGTCACCACCATTTTCTGTACATTTTTTCTAGTGATTAACAAGAAACTTTCATTCCGGAGCGTCCCTTGTATATATTCAGATAAATACAAACACAAATAGATAGATAGATAGATAGATAGATAGATTCACACATATTCACTGACCCTTAAGATATATATATATATATATATATATATATATATATATATATAAGTTGTGTCTAAAAGTATCGAAATTTTTTGTACTTTTTTGACACACCTTGTATTCTGAAAAAAAAATAACGTTCCATTCATTGATTTTTTTTTAGAATAGAAAAGTCGAAAAAGTAGTAAATTCAAAGTTGTATTTACCAAGATAGAAATGAACAATGAATGGAACGTTATTTCTTTTCAGAATACAAGGTGTGTCAAAAAAGTACCAATTTCAAAGTTGTATTTACCAAGATAGAAATGAACAATGAATAAAACGTTATTTCTTTTCAGAATACAAGGTGTGTCAAAAAAGTACCAAGTTCAAAGTTGTATTTACCAAGATAGAAATGAACAATGAATAAAACGTTATTTCTTTTCAGAATACAAGGTGTGTCAAAAAAGTACCAATTTCAAAGTTGTATTTACCAAGATAGAAATGAACAATGAATAAAACGTTATTTCTTTTCAGAATACAAGGTGTGTCAAAAAAGTACCAAGTTCAAAGTTGTATTTACCAAGATAGAAATGAACAATGAATAAAACGTTATTTCTTTTCAGAATACAAGGTGTGTCAAAAAAGTACCAATTTCAAAGTTGTATTTACCAAGATAGAAATGAACAATGAATGGAACGTTATTTCTTTTCAGAATATAAGGTGTGTCAAAAAAGTACCAAGTTCAAAGTTGTATTTACCAAGATAGAAATGAACAATGAATGGAACGTTATTTCTTTTCAGAATACAAAGTGTGTCAAAAAAGTACCAAGTTCAAAGTTGTATTTACCAAGATAGAAATGAACAATGAATGGAACGTTATTTCTTTTCAGAATACAAGGTGTGTCAAAAAAGTACCAAGTTCAAAGTTGTATTTACCAAGAGAGAAATGAACAATGAATGGAACGTTATTTCTTTTCAGAATACAAGGTGTGTCAAAAAAGTACCAAGTTAAAAGTTGTATTTACCAGATAGAAATGAACAATGAATGGAACGTTATTTCTTTCAGAATACAAGGTGTGTCAAAAGTACCAAGTTTAAAGTTGTATTTACCAAGATATAAATGAACAATGAATGGAACGTTATTTCTTTTCAGAATACAAGGTGTGTCAAAAAAGTACCAAGTTCAAAGTTGTATTTACCAAGATAGAAATGAACAATGAATGGAACGTTATTTCTTTTCAGAATACAAGGTGTGTCAAAAAAGTACCAAGTTCAAAGTTGTATTTACCAAGATAGAAATGAACAATGAATAGAACGTTATTTCTTTTCAGAATACAAGGTGTGTCAAAAAAGTACCAAGTTCAAAGTTGTATTTACCAAGATAGAAATGAACAATGAATAGAACGTTATTTCTTTTCAGAATACAAAGTGTGTCAAAAAGTACAAAAAATCTGGATACTTTTTTGACACACCTTGTATATGTATGTATATGTATATGTATATATATATATGTGTGTGTGTGTGTGCTTAAATATATAAAATTTGAAAAAACAAGGTATTCAGAGGATAATTTCATTATTGTTAGTGGTATCCTCTAAATAACTTGTTTTTCATATCTTATATATTTACATACAGTCAGATTTATTTTCATTTCCCTTGATATTATATATATATATATAATATATATATATATATATATATAATATATATATGTGTGTGTGTGTGTGTGTGTACACATTTGTTCATACACTCATTTATCACTTGGTTTGCGAAATTCACTCATTTTGCCATGTAAGCACAATTGCTAAAATAAACATCTCCCTATGAACCTACACTAACGAACTTTTCCTTATACACACAGTTCGCCCTTCAGCAACAACACCAACCACACGTACATTCTGATTGAAGCAGAAACATACATATTCACCTGACATAGATAGTTATGCACGTAAATACTCAAACCAACTTTACACTGACTGCTTCTGATTCGAAGCACCTGGAAGATGAATAAATTAAAAGACGTTATCTCGAGGGACACCAAACGCATCAAAAGAAAACTCTTTCTGGCATGAACACTGAAGTACATCTTACCAAATGGTCACCACATGACCTCTTTAAGCTTTTGAAAAATGAAGGTTGATTTTATATTCTAGCAAAATAAAAAGACACCCTCCGGGCGATGTAAAAATAATATTTTAAAAGATATTGCTTGAGGGGAGCTGAAAATTCAATGTCTGAGAGTGTGTACCGTAAGTATGTAAAATCGTCAAATTTATTAAAGGAGTTAAAAAAAAAAGAAAGAAAGAAAGAAAGATAATTTGAAATGGAAATAGTTCCGATAACTTTAAATATTATATTAGAATAAAACAATCTATATATAAATATATAACACGGGGCATCTATTTATTGAAACAATGAGGATTGTCTAACGTTGCATGCTCACATTTTGAGTATATTTATTCTATGTTATGACGTTGGATTATGTGTTGGGTAATGTGACGTAAGCAGTGACGCAGTTTTTGTTACAGAAAAAAAAACGGAAGCGAATCTCCATTATTAATACTAGTACAAAATAAAAAACACCCTTCGAGCGATGTAAAAATAGATTTTTGAAACATATTGCCTGAGGGTGGGAGTAAAGAATTCAATGTCAGCGAGTTTGTACTCTAAGTAAGTAAAATCATCAAATTCATTAAAGGATTAAAAAATAGAACAATTTGAAATGCAAACTTTGAATATGTATTAAAATAAAACAAACTATATATAGATATATAATATCAGTCATGTATTTATTAAAACTTGTTTTAAAAAACAACGTGGACTGTCTAATGTTGCATTTTCAAATTTTGAGTGTATTTATTCTATGTTATGACGATTGTGGGTAATGTGACGTAAGCAATGACGTAATATTTGTTACAGACAAAAACCGGAAGCGAATTTCCATTATTAATAGAGATAGATATATTTTTTTTATCAACTGTACGAATTTCAATGGTGACGCAACACTCGTCCATCTATTTACCTTTCTCTCGCTTTTGGTGTGTGTGTATATATGTAGTGTGTGTATGTGTTTTTGGATGTGTCTTTGTGTTTATGTTAATGTTTGTGAGTGTGTATGTGTGTGTGCATGTGCGTGTGAGTGTGAGTGTGTGTTCACACGTGCGTGCAGAGTGAAAACAATACTCAAATATGTACTCAAGAAAGCATTAACTGTCTTCTATCAAGACAGACAGACAGACAGATATTAACGATAAAGACGAGTTACCATATTTTTCAAAATTCCATAACTATATATATATATATATATATATATATATATATATATATATATATGTATGCTTCAAATCCAATGGCGTTAGATGAAAGTACATTAAGTTTGTTTAACGTTTTATAGTTATTACTACTATTTCAATAAATACATCATGTCATTTTTATCACACACACACACACACACACACACACACATATATACATATATAATATATATAATATATATATATATATATATGAGAAGTAAACAAACAGACGATGTTTGTGATATGGCTATTTTCAGCCGACAATATTTGGGAGAATATGTGCTTAATTGAAGTCGAACCTAATTTTATGAAAGTTAATTAATTAATAATTAATTAATTAGGCGGGATTACCTATTAAATTTAAGGCTAAACAAATCGAGAAAAATCAATCTCTGTATGTACATTTCGGCCTATTAGGTCTGCTGATGAGGCCTAATAGCTCTGCTGATGAGGCTTCGACTTCAATTAAGCACATATTCCCCCAAATATAATATATATAATATATATATTACTTAAGCAGGTTTTAATAAGACGTTCACTTTCTCTACCATCTGGATCCCGATATATGGAAAACAACAAGAAGACTTGAACCTCTACACTCGAAAATCATAAAGAAGAAATATTCCGTTGTCTTCAACAAAACCGGCTTGAATAATAACTCGCTGACAAAATACACGCACACACACACACACACACACACACACACACACACACACACAAATAGTTCCAATCAAATAGTTACTCCCTACTTTCCCTGGATACGTCAGTAACTTGGACAAAGTCGCCCGAAAATTACGTCAGATACAACCAGGGAAACTATAACACAACAGATACACATTTAACCTGTATGTCGATTCCTTGGATACATTACTGCTGGCTTTAGCAGTGGTCAACCTGATGGCAGAATGCATCATCTCATCCTATCTATATTGCTACAATCTCACCCCATCAGACATATCAGACCAATTATCATCCGTCGTCTTGGACAACACCTACTTCACATTCCACGGACGAATATACAAACAAATCAAGGGCCTACCAATGGGATCCAGCCAGTCAGATTTACTGGCCATACATGAACAGGCTTGAGCGACAAGCGCTTAACACCTGCCACTCTTGCGCCTTCTTCACCAGATATGTCGATGATATACTTATCCTCACATCTTCCCACGAAGAAGCCAACAAAATTACAACATTCAACAACATGGACGAAAACAAACGCTTTATCGTCGAATACCCAGCAACACAGGAACCTTGTCACTGTTGGATTTCCGACTGAAAGTAATAGATGAAGTTGACATCTACACTGAATTCTACAGAAAGTCGTTCTGCAGAAACTTGCTCGTCCATCCCAGATCGGACCTCCTCCTTGGTGCAAATGGCCGGATACATAAGGAACGAAATTACCCGTATCCGGAACACATGCAGCTGGACGAAGGACTAGATTACACATACTCCACACTTCGTGGCTGTATTGAAAGCCAATGTTTACCCCTCATCAACCTCAAACGACTGCTTCCTAAGGTTACCACACTTCAAAGAAAGAACCGCTGCAATATACATCGACCGAAACGTTGTACAGATAACAATGAAAATAAGGACAATAGTCCGAATAATCCAAATAATGCTTATTGTCAAGCCTCCTCTGAAAAAACTCCGAGAAATACTCAAAAATTGTATCTTTTTAAACGTATGAGGTAAAAAAAAACGTACTAACAAACGTCCCGGAAATTGGGCGTGTAGTCATGGAGTGTTCGCTGGAATGCTGACAAATAAAGAAGGTAAAGGTGTCTTCTTATACGATAGTACAAATGCATCGTGAGTTAGTAAATGGACATAAGAGCACCCGCTTATCCGGCCAGGCGTCGAGTCATTCAGTGAACAGGCGTCAGTGAGTGAGGGCACATCATAGCGAAATGTTTACTTGAGCAATAAACTCAAAATGGCATATCAAACTTCGTGAGGTTTTTAATGCCAAACCGTCCTTGTAGAAGAACAGTAGTGGTACAATTTAACCCATAACTGGGTGATGAAGAGTAAATACCTTTCCCAAGAGGATTAGTCCGAAAGTGAACTTAATAGCACTTCTGGAGTTTGAACTCGCTTACTAAGACATCGTAATATTGTATGTTAGCCACTACGCTAGGGGACACACCCTAACGAATAAAGAGTGACTGGACATACAGCTTGCCCGCTACGACCTCTCACTTCGGAGATAGCTAACCAGAAACCACTGTAGGGACAGCACTAGTTGCACGCTGCCTTATCCGTGACACAGGTATGTTCCACGAATTGTACGGTGTATACCGCACACAATGCAACAAATGCAACCAATTCTATATAAGTAACTCCACTAGACAGTTGCACATCTGGATCAAAGAACGCTTACATACACAAGAATCTTCCTTCTGCAAACACCTAATTAAATGCAAAAACATGGAAAAAACAATAGTTACACTCGAGGCCAGAAAGCGAAATGTGGGGTATGTAAAAATCAAAGAAGCGATTTTGATAGCCTCAAACCCCGATAATCAATAAAAGAACAGAGCTCAATGCAGAACTCATAATGCAATAAACCACAACGAACCACAATCCAATACACACACACGCTTACATGCCCGGACACACCAGATACATACATAACACACCTCTATATCCTCAGACCGACAATAAATCACAGAGAATGACAACAATAATTATGACAGTTACAACAGCCGGGAATTCAATAGGAGCATTGGATCCCACGACCAGGGAACACACATACACAAATAAGCAAAATAAACCTTACAGCTTAAGATAGATGACACCATAAACTAAAAGAAAATGAATAAGGAATAAAACAAATGAATATGTACCTACCTCCACCCTCAATGACGGGTCAAGGCACACCACAAAGAGCCGACATAAAGCACACATAAACACACACACACATGGGAAGGACCAACTCTCTCTCTCTCACACACACACACACACACACACACACACACACACACATGATGGCAGTAAACTCGTGTTCAAGTATTGCCATTGCTTGATATATATATGAAAATGTTTTTTTTTAAATATATACATACATATATACATACAAACAAGCAGACACTCACGTAAAATTTGGAAGACACACAAGCAGACACTCACGTAGAATTTGGCAGACACACAAGCAGACACTCACGTAGAATTTGGAAGACACACAAGCAGACACTCACGTAGAATTTGGCAGACACACAAGCAGACACTCACGTAGAATTTGGCAGACACACAAGCAGACACTCACGTAGAATTTGGAAGACACACAAGCAGACACTCACGTAGAATTTGGAAGACACACAAACAGACACTCACGTAGAATTTGGAAGACACACAAACAGACACTCACGTAGAATTTGGAAGACACACAAGCAGACACTCACGTAGAATTTGGAAGACACACAAGCAGACACTCACGTAGAATTTGGAAGACACACAAACAGACACTCACGTAGAATTTGGAAAGACACACAAAACAGACACTCACGTAGAATTTGGAAGACACACAAACAGACACTCACGTAGAATTTGGAAGACACACAAGCAGACACTCACGTAGAATTTGGAAGACACACAACAGACACTCACGTAGAATTTGGAAGACACACAAACAGACACTCACGTAGAATTTGGAAGACACACAAGCAGACACTCACGTAGAATTTGGAAGACACACAAGCAGACACTCACGTAGAATTTGGAAGACACACAAACAGACACTCACGTAGAATTTGGAAGACACACAAACAGAAACTCGCGTAGAATTTGGAAGACACACAAGCAGACACTCACGTAGAATTTGGAAGAATAAGAATACATTACTGAACAAACATAGACACACAAATACACACACAAGAATTTGGATGAATACTAAGACATACAAACACACAATTATAAACAAGTACAAAACATAACAAAATGAATTGACACAGGCAACAGTGAGCACCTCTCTATACTTTTACAAGTCTTCTGACGAAGGGATTTTTCATCCCGAGATATCAAGAAAATAAATCACATAAACAACATCCTAGTTACCTCATCTTTCATTACACTCGCATTCTGGAAGCCTTCAAAACCAACCGCCAAACCAATATATATGTATATATATATATATATATATTGGTTTGGAGGTTGATTTTGAAGGCTATCACAATGCAGGTGTAAAGAATAAGGTAATAATGGTGTTGTGTGTTAACCAGTATTTTATTCTTGAAGTTTCGAGATAAAATCTCTTTTTCAAAAAATCACTGGAACTGAAGTTGACTTGTTATGGCATTTCTAGTTTTAACTAGAAATGCCATAACAAGACGACTTCATATATACCTTCTGTTCATATATGTACTCTTTTTGAATGTTTTTTCTCTGAGTGTATTTCCGTCACTTACGGAATAAATACATTGTTATCTTTTGACCTTTGTCGGAATGGTTTTTATGTTTACTCATGTACCACACGTTGGTAGGTTACTTTAAGCCTTCCAACAATATTATAACAACTTCATGTTATACCGCCTTCAGCTATGAGTTAAAGTAGTAGGGTAGACTGAATACCCTTTGGAAAGGTATGAAATCCCTCATTGCCGCAGCTATGAGTCAAATAGTACCATTGCTATTTTTCTACAAGCATGCCTTTAGCACTAAATAACATACGAATATAGATATGCTACCATACAAAATTAAAAAAAAAGTCGTCGGGGTGGCTTAAAGTCTGTATCAGTCAAACAGCGAGAGCGCTACACCTACCATCAGCTCCTCACTTTAGGGCACAGATCCCTTTGCTACTCATACGCTGAGTTGGTGAGGGCCGGTATTGAAGCCGGAACCATAAGGTTCCTAGTCGAATGCTTTACAGACTGAGCTAAACCGGCCTGGTATCATACTTGTTCCAAGGGCGCCTGAAGGGTTTAATACTCGCCAACAAACAAGATCTTTCATTTGTCTGTTGTGTTGGAGTGCTACACAGTGCAGACTGTCACGGATCACAAATTTGTGCGTAGTACATTTTCACTACGCATCCGTAAACAAAGGTTTGTTTGAGCGAATATAGCGCGTTAAAAATTGTCATATGTGTTGAAGCAAAGGGAAATCCATGTTAATGACTTCTTGCCCAAGTTCTTAGCAGACGTAGAGCCTTTTAAAAAAATCATTATTGAAATAAATTACTCCACGGGGTCTACCCATTACAGCAATAAAAATTTCGAAAACCTTGTTAAATTTCTATTGCTGTAATTTATATCTATTAATAATGGAGATTCGCTTCCGGTTTTTGTCTGTAAAAAAAATTACGTCACTGCTAACATCACATTACCCAAAATCGTCATAACATAGAATAAAATTTATTCTACGATTTTTGGCATGTTCAAATTTGGACTGTATTTATTCAATAAATACACTCAAAATTTAAACATGCAACATTAGACAGTCCTCGTTGGTTTTTAAAACAAGTTTTAATAAATACATGACTGGTATTATATATCTATATATAGTTTGTTTTATTTTAATATATATTTAAAGTTTACGTTTCAAATTGTTTTATTTTTTAATCCTTTAATGAATTTGATGATTTTACTTATTTAGGGTACAAACTCGCTGACATTGAATTTTTAACTCCCACCCCTCAGGCAATATGCTTCAAAAATTTATTTTTACATCGCCAGGAGGGTGTTTTTTATTTTGTACTAGTAGTTATAAATGAAACTGTAGCCTTCCTGGCTTGATCGGCTGAACGATTATTAAAACAAAAGTGGCAAGAAGAAATACACTTAAAGTGCATTTAAAATCAAACCAGCAGACTTTATTGGTGTGAAAGACACCAGTCTAAGTATATATATATATAATATATATATATATATATATTATATATATATATAATATATATATATATATAAGGTAAAAAGTGACTTACCAGTGAATATGGGCACGATGGTTGGTGAGGTGCAAAATTCAGAAGGTAAGTCAGCGATATAACAAATACAAAAGTGCTCAATACGAAGTAGAGCAAATCGACTGCAATTAATCAGTACCTCGATTAATTCAGTGGATTTAACCCTGAAGATCCTTATGGTGAAACTCAAGTAGGTTATCTCTTGTACCCATTTTTATATATATATATATATATATATATATATATATATATATATATAAACTCCTTCGCATTAGCAGGATGTGACATGAGGCCAATTTTTAAGCGGAGTTTAACGAGTTTGAATTCAAAGTTTTCCTTCTCGTAGACTTGTTACACCACGTATCTTTGAGAATCTGTGTTATGCCTCAAAGATACATGATTCAAAGTTAACTAACCTGAAAAAATGTAAGAGTTTTTTTTTAAATATCTGGTGCATTGTATCTTTTATTCATTAATATATCAACACTGAAAATTTCATTAAATTTGGTTAATTCCCTGATTTTTGGTATTTTTTTCTTTCGGCGGAGTGACATACGATGATGGAATTTAGGTCCATTAAGTTCGATTTAACCCCTTTCCCAATGCTATCAGTGCTATGTGAAATGCTACCAGCCTTGTCCAGGATCTGAACGCGTGTCACTGTGCCCATTTCTTAAGATTATAACCATTACACAACGGGTGCCTCCACATTTATATATAGAGAATATATGCCTCTCCTAAGTATTTACTATTTTTCTGGTTTCTTTCTCTTGGCCGATCGTAAATTTTAAATAAATGCTTTTGCTTCATTAGTGTACAACATCCGTCCGATCTTCCCAAATGCTCTTACATATTTTATATCTCCTTTTTATTAAGCACTTCTTTTTTTTCTGATTCTTCTCTCTTTACTTATTTACTTTCTTCCTACTTTCATCTTTGTATCTTTCTTTCTCTTTCTTTCCCGCTTCAATTTCTCTCTTTGCATCCTTTCCTGTATTCAGTATATTCTTCAGACATGAAACATAGTTCAATCATTAATTATAATGAACACGTTCTCCATGTTTCCCAGTCAACTCAAATTTGCTTTCAACTTATTTCTTGTCTTACTTTCATCTTCTTAGTCTGTCTATCTGTCTGTCTGTCTATCTGTCTGTCTGTCTCTCTCTCTCTATCTATCTATCTATCTATCTATCTATCTGTCCGTATGATTTATTCTATGTATTTTGCAATCGTAAAATGAACAAAATCATCTTCCTTATTTTTGCGCAGGTGGTCTTCGTGGTGTAGTGGCTTATGTGCTGGATTGCAATATCGTAGAAAGCAAGTTCGAACTCCAGTCGTGCTATTATGTTCACTTTCAAACTAATACTCTTGGTAAAGGTATGAACTAACTCATATCCCCTGCTATGGGTTAAATAGTACTGCTACTGTTGTTTTACAAGGATGGCTTTGATATTAAACAACCCACGAAGGTTGATATGCCATTAAACAAAGAAATCAAACCAAACCGAAAGTTATCTATTCTATGGTATGAACCCCGCCATCCCGTTACCTATGGGTTAAATTGTGTTCTATAAGCATGGCTTTGGCATTTAATAACCCACGAACGTTGATATGCCAATAACAAAATAAAGCAAACCAACAAAGGTTGTATATTGTAGCGAGACTGGTATTTCACAAATATTATCGGAAAAATAAGAGATAAATTATCTGCGCCTGGCTCGAGAGGGCGAATCGCCAATATTCGATATTGGCGCCTAAATTGAATTCAATGACTAAATCACTTATAGTGTTGAGCAGATACCAGTGAGACGTCTAATCTAGTCACTCCCTATACCTTCCAAAGAATCAGCAGATAAGTCTTGTCGCAAACGCCATTGTTGCCTTCTTCACCCGAATTTAAATGCCTGTCTCTTGACCTGGGAAATTATATGAGTGTTGGAGTTTTTCTGTATATAAGGCATGGGACAAGTGGTCACTTCTAAATATAGACTCGTTGACTACCACGTGATCACCGAATATTCCTATTATCCAATCACTGGCAGTGCTGCTGCTGCTGTTGGTGTATTTATAGAGGCCTGATTCTAATCTTAGCTCACTGCTACTCGGACCATCTAGGACGTCGGACCTAAAGGACACTATCCCACAAGGACTTATTGGTTTACTCACTTGTTTACTATAAGTTCTTTTACAACTGGAACCAAAGATGGCGGCCAGTTACTCAACAATGAGGCCCAGCAAAAACATCATAAGATGTACGCCGATAATTTTTATCTTTTCTTCATTTAAGTAAATAAAAAAATGAATAAAAGGAAAAGAGTATTTGAACTTTATTGTCTACACTTTGTGACATCTTATTATAATGGAGATTATGTGTTTGTTTGTCTGTAACCGAAACTATATCACTAATCAAGTCACTATCCATTTAGTTATTATACATAACATTCTCCATGAATCATTTTTATTTAAGCCTCAATCATTAATAAAATTGTTTTTCATTATTAATACTGCTGGCCATATCTACATACTAATAACATGCAATTGTATTTATATGTACAACAAAAAGTGCTTTACTGTGTGAACGGGAAGGCTAATTTGCATATTGATATTTAAAATTTGATTTTAATAAATATGTGCTTGGTATTGTTGATTTCTAATTATTTTGATTTTATCTTAATGAATACGAGCAAAAATCTCGGAGATAAATCTTAAAAGAAATCAATTAACAAAAAGAAATAACTGTAATTTTATTCTTTACTTTCTTATTTAACTAAATAGTTAAATTAGAAAAGTTTAGCAAGGAAAGACGGGGGGGGGGGATGGAAGAGGAAGCTACAACTGTTTTATTTTTCGATTATACCTCTTTCTTTTTCAAATCATTTTATCTGCATTCTTATTTAGTTTATTTAGACTTTCTAATTTAATATGATATTTTCTGACATTAATACTTGCACCCGGAGGGTGCATATATTTGCTAGTTATTTTTTAAAAAAGGATGCAGTTTGAACAACCTTTTTTTTTTTTTTTTTTGTGATATCATTGATTTGTCTAAGCATTAAACAATGTTGTACAGACTGTTATTTTCTTTAATCAATTCGGCTAGTAATCAAAGATGAATATTCCATCGCGATAATGTCAGAACTCGAAAAGAATGCTTCGTTATCCTTGAAAGACCTAGTCAAGAACTTTCTTGGAAACGCATCAGCAAAGAATTACACTTTTAATTGTCCAGGAACTACTGGACAGCCACAAAAGGACTCGATTGCAACATGAGCATCGAGTTCCTTTTCTGCATAGCCATCTTGTTAACTTTTGATATATAAGGCGTGTGCCAGACGGTCACTTCTAGATATAGACTCGTTGGGACTACCATGTGACCATCGAATATTCCTATTATCCAATCACTGGCAGTGCTGCTGCTGCTGTTGGTGTATTTACAGAGGCCTGATTCTAATCTTAACTCATTGACACTCGGACCATCTTGGACGTCGGACCTAAAGGACACTATCCCACTAGGATTTATTGGTTTACTCACTTGTTTACTATAGGTTCTTTTTACAACTGGAACCAACGATGACGGACAGTTACTCAACAATGAGCCCAGCAAAAACATCATAAGATGTATGCTGATAATTTTTATCTTTTCTTCATTTAAGTAAATAAAAAAATGAATAAAAGGAAAAGAGTATTTGAACTTTATTGTCTACACTTTGTGACATTATTTAAAAAAAAGGATGCAGTTTGAACAACCTTTTTTTTCTTTTTTTTTTTGCGATATCATTGATTTGTCTAAGCATTAAACAATGATCGTCGACATCCACGGCCGTTCAATAAAAATCGATGAAACCAATTGTGTTTTTTTATTTTGCACTCATGGAAAATAAAGGTCTATTCATTCTTCACTGGTCTCGTAACCTCGTTTTGGCTGTGGAGGAGCTACTCATATTTTGAGCTGGAAAAGCCGAGAATATTCCTCTCCAGGTTTGCAACTAGTTTGAATTTAGATTTTTTTCTTCTTTTATTTTAAATTGATTCGTTATGATCAGCGTTTGCTCTGACGGACCCCAAAGCGAACAGAAGGCGTGTTGATTGCAGCAAAGAAGTATCGATTTCTTTTGAACAGAAACATTGGCTCACAACAAACAACGAATACGTTGTGCTGTTCATAGATTAGGTGAACATGTCCTGCGTGCATGCACAAGAGAAACAGGGGAGGGTAAGCAGAGAGGAGAGAGAGAGAGAGAGAGAGAGGGGGAGAACAGAGGTAATAATGAATAATAAAAAAACAGAAAAATGGGAACAAAAGAGAACGAAAGGAAAGAAAAAAAATGATAGAGAATGAGAAAAAAAATGAAGAGAAAGAAAAATAGAGTGAAATTTTTGTGAAAAAAAAGGGGGAAATAGACTAAAAAACAAAAAAGGAAAGATAAGACAAAAAAATAGGAAAATACAGAAAAACAGATTGAGTGAAATTTGAAAAAAAAAA
>CM042144.1:121244921-121254921 GCA_023376005.1 Doryteuthis pealeii | reverse complement strand
ACACACACATATATGGGGTGGGAGTGTATAAATTTCGTTGCCAGAGTTAAAGGGGGGGTAGGAAGAAAGAGATATGAAATTCATGAAGTGAAAATAGAAAATGTTTTATAAAAAAACTTTTTTCGTAAGATAACGAAAATCAAGGAAAAGACCGACACAAAACCTCCGCTGCCTAACGGCTTTGCCTCATCCCAAGGAAAAGCTAGGGAGTAAACCCGAAAATAAATCAGGAGCTGAAGTCCCGCAGGTGGTTTGATTCTGAAATTCAGTGATACCCAGCAACTCCTGCGTCACTACCGCTGCCAAACTGCATTGGTTCCTTACCTTTCCTTTGGGTAATAGCGGTAGTATGGATAGGGGGGATTTGCTGCTTGGGCAACAGCTCACCCTCCATATGAACCCACCAGTCCACGTAGTTCAAAAAAAGATTTGGACACTACTCCATCGTCTCTCATAGACGGAAGGATGCCAACAAACTACGTTGCATCAGTTGAATGACACTTGTCAGTTATGAAGAAAAAGTCAGACGATAAATTCTAAGAAAATGATACGTTGCAATTCACGGTTAATTAAACAAATAAACTCAAATTACGAAGCTGCGTATCTCATTAGACGATCGTGACTTAAGCCTGGACAGTTATTTATCTAAAACTAATATTCAGGAATATAAGCTCGGCTCTAAATACCCATATTACATGGCCGATGCTAAAGTATCATGATCTCTCAGAGTCTATGAAACACCACTTCAAATCTATTATGTAGGTGTCTCACTCTATTACATGTCCATTTACATAATGTATATTATTCATACGGAATTTATGAATGGAGGGCGCGTGTCATAATGGTTAGAGTCGTAGGAAATGGACTCATCGATCCGAGTTCAAATCCTAGACAAGGCTGTTTGCATTCACACAACGTTAATACCCTTGGAAAGTATGAAACCATTAGTTCTCCCTCCGGGTATGGGTAAAATAGTATGGCAGACAGGGTTCTTTAACCTTGGAACGGTAACCAACCTAGGTGAAGGAAAAACTCTGAATTTGGAAAACGGAGGTCAGTCATGTTATTGTTGTTTGTGACATTCCTTAACACCAATTATTTCTATCGACTGTGCCAAAAGAGCGGATGGTCCAAACAAGCCTTCACCACTATAAAAAAAAAACACTGTGTAGGTTGTTCATTGGATGAAACCTCATGCGTCGAAAATCGACGGGAGAGTACATTTTATTTAATGAACCCCACTCAATTTTCATATAGTATTACTGATAGATTATAATGAAAGCCGCCCTTCCAAGGGCACCTAAGCAGTTATCCCGCCCGATCGCACACTTCGGGGGTTATTACGCACGGCCTTGCATGTATAAATATAAAGTAAAGTAAAGTCGTTGGCGTGGCTAAAGCTGGTATCAGCCAGACAGCGAGTGAGTCTATCCCCTTTCAAAAGCGCCAGACCAAGGAGAATTGTTTTTGGTGTCTGAGGTAGAGCGCCACACCTACCACCAGCTCCTCATTTTACCGCACAATCCCGTGCTACTCATATGCTTGGGTTTGCGATGGCCGGTATCGAACAAGGATCCTTGGCGTTCCTAATCGGGACACTCTACTGACTGAGCTAAACCGGACATGCAGTCTTTTGATAAATGAAGACGAAATATTAATTGAATCAATTGTTGGTATTAGATTGTCTACCTTTCGATTTATATTTTCACATTTTCTTGGATATTTCCATACTCTTGTTTCTTCTATATATATATATATATATATATATATATGTGTGGTGTGTGTGTGTGTGTGGTGTGTGTGTGTGTGTGTTCGCGCATGCGTAAAATCAGTCAATAAATAGACATCATTACTTTACTCAGATTTAACATTTGATAAAGACATATTCATTGATAAATACTAGTCAGTCCAAACATGGTAAGATCTAACATCAAGCAGTATTGAAATGAGAATCTATCTCATCTAATGAAGAGAGAAAACCAGTGAGTCTGGTTCAGGTTGACCGAGCACATTGTTGATGTCTTTGTACAATAAACGAGAAGTTAAAACTATTCCCGCTACAAAGAACGTGTAGATGGCTCCCGTGCTGTAATGGTTATGGTCATGGTAATTAGACACAGTGGCACCTTTTATAGACTCGTCCGTGTAATGTTAACGTCGTAAGAAGGACACGGGCGACACGAGTTCGAATCTTGGACAAGACTGAAATTTAACAAAGCGCAATTTTTTTCAATAGATCACTAATTAGGACTGAGCCTATTCTAGTAATAACCACCCCAAGCGGATTTCACAGATTTGAATCAGAGTTTTCCATCTCTTAGACTGGTTGCCTACCAAGGTAAAGAGCCCAGTTAGCCCTACTATTTACCCATATTTTTCCCAGGGCATTAGCGCTATGTGAACTGTAGCTTCGTTCAGGATTTGAAACTTGGTCGACGAGTCCATTTCCTAACTCTAACCATTACACCACGCGCCTCTAACAACCCTTAGGAGAGGTATGCATCAAACTACTCTCTTTTCAACTATGAATAAATAGTAGGCGGACTGGGCTCTTTAAATATATCAGCCGATCTGAGAGAAGAAAAACTGAATTCAACCTGTTAACCCGCTTAATTTTGACTTAAATTGACCTAGTGTCACAATCCGTTTCTGTGGAGGGTTAGGTAAATACATACCCTAGAGAGGGTTGCCAAGACACTCATGACCTTGTCGAAGGATGCTGTTGTTCTATCACAATGTAGCAACGATAGATGGGACTGGGACCGCCTAAGTGCAGATTCGTAATTAATTCAGCTCACGGAAGGCGAGTGCAGTTATCTTCAACATAACTAATGATTATAGAAAAGTAGGCAGAACTAAACTTGTCCAACATGTCAATGTTCAGCTGGGAAAGAATGGAAATTGAAATGATATGCAGACCTTTAATATTTTGGCACGCTGTGTATTTGTAGATGAGTCATCTTTTTCATTTATTCATTTTTCGAACAACTGATTGGTTGTTTGGTGTTTCATTTATTCATTTATTCATTATTTTCATTTATTCATTTTCGAACAACTGATGGGTTGTTTGGTGTTATTAAATAACCCTTGTGGGTTATTAATACCAATTCTTTATATAAATACCGATATATATATATATATACTAGCAAATATATGCACCCTCCGGGTGCAAGTATTTTAGTTAAATTTTATAATAAAATATCATATTAAATTAGAAAGGCTAATGAAACTGAATAAGAATGTAGATAAAAAGATTTTGAACAGAGGGGTATGATTGAAAAATAGAACAACTTTGAAACTAACTCTTCCATCATTTTCCCTTACTCCCGTCTTTCATTGGTAAATTTTCCTAATTAAACTGTTTAGTTAAAATAGGAAGTAAAGAATAATATTACAGTTATTTCTTCTTGTTAAGGATTTCTTTAAGATTTATTGAAGAGATTTTTGCTCATATTCAATAAGATAAAACCAAACAATTAGAAATCATAATACTATAAGCATATATTTATGAAAATCAATTTTTAAGATCAATATGCAAATTAGCCTTCCATTCACACTGTAAACCTCTATTTTGTATATATAAATACAATTGCATGTTATTAGTATGTAGATATGGTCAAAAGTGTAAAACAATTTTATTAATAATTGAGGTTTAAATAAAAATAATAATGGAGGAGATATGATGTAAATAACGAAAGGAATTGTGACTTGTATAGTAATATAGTTTCGGTTACAGACAGACAAACCCACAATCTCCATTATAATAAGATATATATATATACAAGGTGTGTCAAAAAATATCGAGATTTTTGCACTTTTGACACACCTCGTATTCTGAAAAAAAAGTTCCATTCATTCTTCATTTCTATCTGGTAAGTACAGTTTTAGCGTCTATGTACATCACAACCGTTTGTCTTAGCGTTCCTCATAATTTCAAACGTCCAAAGAACGCTAGTTTTTCATTCAACATTTTTTAAATAGATTGACCGAAGAAACAAAAGACTCTCACAGTCTTCGTATTCGCTGTGATAATTTTTTTTCCCTCAAATTAACATAAGCCTGATGAAGATCTATTGAAACAGATAGAACACTGCAGCGTTGGCGAAATAAACATCACTCGTTTATCAACTTGTGTTTTTTCAATTTTTCACTGTTACATACTGTCGGATTCACTTCCATTTTCTCTTCACACACACACACACACACACATATATATATATATAATATTATCATCATGTCGCGCTTTCAGCGCGGATATCCATGACAATCTCTCTCCATCCGTCCCTATCGCTCATCATTCTCGGGAGGTCCTCTATGCAGCATCCTGCATCCGCACAGAGCTGATCAACGTACGTTTTTGCTGGTCGGCCACATTGGCGTGTCATGTGCTGGCTTCCACAGGAGGACGTCGCTTATAAGCTCGTCCTTGCTTCTCCAGCAGTGTCCGAGTGTCTTGTCCGTCTCACTCGGATGGTTTGGGTGATATGTGGTAGGTGCCGTACAGAGCACGAAATGTCGGCCTGTACGTGAACTCTGATAAAACTGAGTTCATGTCTTTCAAAAACAAAAGCGACATCTCAACCATCGATGGCAAACTCCTAAACTCTGTAGAACAATTTAGATACTTAGGCAGTAACATCTCCTCCACAGAAAACGACATTAATGCACGCATAGGAAAAGCATGGGCCGCTATAAATAAACTATCGATCATATGGAGGTCCAATCTCACAGACAAGTTAAAGAGACAGTTCTTCCAGGCCGTTGTCGTGTCAGTACTACTGTTATGGCTGCACCACCTGGACCTAACTAAGCGACTAAGAATAAACTAGTGGGAGCTGCACAAGAATGCTGCGGGTGATCATGAACAAGACGTGGAAACAGCACACACTATATATATATATATATATATATATATATATATATATATATATATATTATATATATATATATATATATACAGTCAGTGTATCACTATTATTATCAACATTATTTTTATAACTAATAGTTTCGTTAGGATAATCGCGCCTTCGTAATAATTCTCATCATATCATCATCGTTCACTTTTGTTCCTATCACCAATTCAAGCATGATGGAAAACGAGCTTGTTATTTTATACATTTGTATCCCTTCGTTGATTTATCAATATCAACTTTCTCTAAAGAAGATTTTGTTCAGCACTAAACGAAATGAGGTGAAAAACGAAACCAAATCTTTCTCATAAAACATTAAATGCGTTTGTAAATCAGGTATACAAACAAACGCAAAAGGAAAAATGGATGAGCCACGAAATGTTCAAATTGAAAATGTAACCATTGCTGTAATAGGATTTGCACAAGTTGACTGGTGCGACGCGATAAGACGTTGCTCAATGCTTTTTCTTGACTTAAAAAAAAAAAGATGTCTGCATTGGATAATCATTAACTAAACAAGCTTTTTATTTTGTTGTTCCTTTTATAAATTCGTTTTTTTTTTGTTTTACTGGATTCCTGGAAACAGAAAGACAGACAGACAGACAGATTTGCTGTCTAAACGATTAAGTAAATTGATTAAAACCCGTCATTTCTTGAATTGTTCATTATTACAGATCAACCAAATGACTGGTATTCACTGCGAGTGGTGAATACTAAATATCTCTTATTATAATGGAGATTGTGTGTTTTTCCTGTCTGTAACCGAAACTATATTACTACACAAGTCACAATCCCTTAGTATTTACGTCACATTCTACATAATTTATTTTTATTTAAACCTCAATTATTAATAAATTGTTTTACATTATTAATACTGTTGACCCTACCTACAAACTGATAACATGCAATTGTATTTATATATACACAAAATAGCTGTTTACAGTCTGAACGGGACAGCTAATTAACATTAATATAGAAAATTTGATTTATAAATATGTGCTTTATTATTGATTTCTAATTGTTTGATTTTATCTAATGAATATGAGCAAAAATTCGGGGATACATCTTAAAGAAACCCATCAACAAGAAGAAATAACTTTAATTCTAATCTTTACTTCTATGTTTAACTAAATAGTTACTTAGGAAAATTAGGAAAATCTAGCAATGAAGACGGGAGTGATGAAAGAGTAAGTTTTAGTTGTTCTATTTTTCGATTAGCGAATAGCCTCTCGCTTGTGTATGTATTTTATCAGTAAAAAAAAAATCCTTCCTACTAGTGTGTGTGCCGATACCACCGGGTATTAGAGGTTTGAGTGATGAAAAATCATTCGCTTTCGATCCCACCTTGATCAGCTTACAAAGTCTAAGCCGCATGTAGCGATGTGATACGATATAGTATATATATTATTATATCTGACATCCACAGACCTTGTTTCGACGTATCAAGTCCCTCAGTGTGGCTAAACTTAGCAGTTACCTTCGTGGGGGATCGAAACCCTGACGATTTTTCATGAGTCAGAGCTCTTATAACAGGGACCCACCAGCCACGCGAAAGCAAGGAGGAGAAATTTAAACTGATAAAGACATAATGTTTATTATAGTTTAATTCTCTCCTGCTTGTAGGTGGCTGGTGGTCCTGTGATAGAAGCTCTGACTCATGTCTATATGTCAATGTCACTAGAGAACTCACATCCATATTAATAGAGAGCCTTGCAATTTAAGCGGTATAATCGGCGACTATTAGCTATTCCTTCCAGAGACTCAACAACCAGGGGTTGAGAGCGATATATTTTAGTCATCCACATAAACTGTATTTCGATGGTATCACCTCCCGTCAGTGGATTAGACGTCGACTCCATCTGGATCAAAACGCCCGACATCTTTCATCACTCAGAGTTCCTAACCACTGGAATATATTATATATATCAGATATATATATATATATTATAATAAAATATTATTTATATAATTTCAAATTCAATGTGCTCTATTGATCTATATGCTTGCCTTTGTTTTGACAAGACAACTGGAGTTAAATCCTGGACGTGACAGTGTTTGCATTTCACATACTGCTTTTACTCTTGAGAAAGGATGAATCTCTCTAGTATGGGTAATAACAGGGAGAGACGGCCTCTTTAACCTTTCACAGGTAACTAGGCTAGGAAAAGGAAAACTGAATTTAAACTGTTAAAGTTCCGCTAAAGTATTGACCTGTGATAGAGATTATGTCTGTCTGTGACCGAACCACGTCACAATTCCCTAATTATTTACATGTATTGGTTATTAATGGTTTATTAATTAAATCGTATTTAATCTAAATTAGCATCTTATCGATGAAAATGTCTATCAATGTCTAGCTAAAAATGATTTAAAAAATAAAAGAATAAACACAATGAAAAAAATGAAAAAGAAGGAAAAAAGAAAATAGAGTGGAGAGTGTTAAATCAAGATTAGTATACTTTTTTTACATATTGAATTATTTACACTAGCTCTTAAGTAAACATATCTAAAACGTTGTACATACAGTGGTGTATCCTCAAGTCCTGCTCGTAGAATATTAATGTCGCTTGAAATAGGATCTTGCTGAATTGATTTATTTAATGTTACCCAATATAAACACATTGAAGGCATAGGAATGTGTGCCAAAATATGTCAATGCAGTTAATTTAGCACGCCTAATCGGTGTAGCCGAGAATACCATAACTCTTTACTTGGGGAAGTATCCGAGTAAAAGTTGAAAAGGGGTTTTATTGGTAGTGATACTAAAGGGATCTGGAGGTGAGGCTTCGGTTCTGAAGAAGGTAGAGAGCCTCTGTTGCCATTATTCCCATACCCTTGAGACGCGTGTCGTAATACCTGTTAGGTTCCATCCAGGGATCAAAATAATCTGTTTGTATATGAAACACTATATCTGAGTTTTATAATTGACCAAGCCTCCGCTCCAGTAGGATGCGACACAACTCAATTTAATAAGCGGAGTTTAACAGGTTTGAATTCAAGTTTTCCCTCTCTTAACTGGTTACTTAGGCCAAGGTTAAGAGCCAGTCGTCCTACTTTACCCATAGCTGGAGGGAGAATAGTTTGATGCATACCTTTCCCAAGGGTATTAGTGCTATATGAATGCAGAACAGTCTCGTCCAGGATATTTTGAATTGGGTTGACAAGTCCATTACAGCACGCACATCGAGTGCAAATTTATGTATTAGATAGGAGATACTTGATACTCTGAAGAAGAAATAAATAATTATTATAGGGGAAAAGTGCAATAAAGGTTTGCAATGAACGGTGAAAATACAAATAGTTATGATTATAATCAAATATTTCCAAAATTAATCCAGCGCTGTCGGATGGAGATTTAGAATACACATCTCACCTCTGCAGAGTGGCAAACTACCCCCCTAATAGGGTCACCTATTGGTGTGGGTGGCGACAACAGTCATGACATGAAACGCCCTACTTAGACTAGACGGGCAGTCGGAGGAGCTCCTCCGATCAACAGGCTGGTCACGTCAGCCTAGTACCTATATGATTGTCCATCCCAATTGCCCTAATGGCGAACTCCGGCCCTTTTTATCATATATGTGCTAGAAGCGTGGCTGAGTCTAGTATCCTGGGTATGACGTTAAACTCTGATGGTTAAGTCTTGTTCTGGCGCTCTGTGGAATGTAGAGTACTCTTTCATCCCATTACTCTCATGTCACTGCAAACCCGAGTGGTAGTACTGTTAGGGTCTCATTCAATAGGTTGAATAGAAAAAAATTAGTCAAAGAAATCTGTTAAAAAAATGTATACCATCAAGCATAAATGAAAAATACGTCTTCAGCATAAAATAACCCAAGAAAGATTGAAATGCCTCAAATCAACAAACCAACAAATTAATCAAATTTAAACATTACGAAGAAACCAGAAGACTTGATATGTGATTAAACAAATAAAATTTGGCTAGATTTTCTTATTGATTGATTGATTTTAACGTCATGTGCAATCTGACTTCAGTCACTTTATGCCTCGGGATTAGGGATGGCGTTCATTGCAAGTTGATATTTAATCTTTTCTGTACAAGTCCTATCAAATATATATATATAAATGTGACCTTAACTGGTCCAGAGTGGACATGGGCTGTAATGACAATGAAAGGGCACTCACGCTCCAGATCTTTAGAGTCATACCATAGACTTTTACTGGAACTATCAGCGTATTCAAAGCTTCACTGGCAAGAGCAACAAATTCTGAAACGAGCGTCTACGGTAAGAAGATGGAGGTCGTCGTCAGAAGATAGGCCAACTTTTTAAGAAGGTTTCACTTCATATAAGAAAGTATAATACTTGATATAATGTTGTGACCTGGTTAGGAGCCAGAATAAAGACACAGAGAGGAAATGAGTAAAACAATATATTATAAAGAACAGTATACAAATATATACCAATGAGTCAGTTTACACGCGAGGCTATCCGGCTGAAATATAACTCTCGCTTAAGTGCAGAACCTGCTGCTATTTATAGTTGGAAGAGTTCATGCGTTGCGTTGTAAATTACCATAACATATAGCCTGGCTCTCGACAAATCTATTTGAACTATAAATGGAAACCTAATAGGCACTACCCACCAGCCATGTGAGAGTAGACTCGCAGTAATGAAATTATGGGTTACCAACACTCTCTAGATATCCAGATTGGAGCCATCATATCAGATGTAGTTGTAGTGTCATACTCCAAATACATTTTTGTGTGTGTTGGGGGGGGTCTTACCCCCTTAGGAGACACTTTTTTTTCAAAATTAGTAGTGGTTACAATTTTTGGTCACCATTTTAGGCGTTCAATTCTCCTATTAATAATCCAATGTCAGTAAAGGTGTAGTCTCAGTGGTAGAAGATCTGTTGTATTCCTTGAAATCCTAGATAGAATATTGTAGCTATAATCCAGCTGTATTCCTTTGAATCCTAGGTAGAGGACGGGTGTTGCTTCTCTTGGCAGAAAATTCAGTCGGTAACGGATTCCAGTCAGTTGCCAAAATATCTTCAATGCTTAAATGCTTTTCTGCCGCACGTTTCTGATTGGCCATTTTCACCTGAAATGCATACTGATCTTGGAG
>CM042144.1:121189574-121244821 GCA_023376005.1 Doryteuthis pealeii | reverse complement strand
CAATATATTGATACAGGAAAGGATTGCAAGAGAGAAAATTGAATGCGAAACAAAGAGAAAGAAAGATACAAAGATGAAAGTAGGAAGAAAGTAAATAAGTAAAGACAGAGAAGAATTCAGACAAAAAGAAGGCTTACATAAAAAGGAGATATAAAATATGTAAGAGCATTTGGAAAGACGGACGCGATGTGTACACTAATGAAGCAAAGCATTTATTTTAAAATTACGATCGGGCCAAGAGAAAGACAACCAGAAAATAGTAAATACTTAGGAGGGGCATATTTCTCTATATATTAAAATGTGGAGCCACCCGTGTGTATGGTTATAATCTTAAGAAATGGGCACAGTGACAACGCCGTACCAAAAATCCAGGGAATTAACCAAATTTAATTGAAATTTTTCAGTGTTGATATCATTTATGAATAAAAGATACAATGCACCAGATATTAAAAAAAAACCCTTACTTTTTTCAGGTTAGTTAACTTTGAACCATGTATCTTGAGGCATTAAAACAGATCTCAAAATACGTGGGTAACAAGTCTACGAGAAGGAAACTTTGAATTCAACTCGTTAAACTCCACTTAAAAATACCCATGTCACATTCCTGCTAATGCGAAGGAATTTTATATATATATATATATATATTATATATATACTATATATAATTATAAAATGGGTACAAGAGATACCTACTTGAGTTTCACCATAAGGATCACTCAGGTTAAATCCACTGAATTAATCGAGGTACTGATTAATTGCAGTCGATTTGCTCTACTTCGTATGAGCCACTTTTATTTGTTATATCGCTGACCTTACCTTCTGAATTTTGCACCTCACCAACCACGTTGCCCATATTCCCTGGTAAGTCACTTTTACCTTTATATATATATATATATATATATATATATACTATATTATACTTATATATATATATATACTTAGACTCTGGTGTCTTTCACACCCAATAAAGTCCTGCTTGGTTTGATATTTAAATGCACTTAGTGTATTCTTCTGCACTTTGTTTTAATAATCGTTCAGCCGATCAGCCAGGAAGGGCTACAGTTTCATTTATAACTAATAGTACAAAATAAAAAAACACCCCCTGGCGATTGCTTAAAAATAAATTTTGAAGGCATATTGCCTGAGGGTGGGAGTCTAAAATTCAATGTCAGCGAGTTTGTACCCTAAATAAGTAAAATCATCAAATTATTAAAGGATTAAAAAATAAAACAATTTGAAACGTAAACTTTACAATATATATTAAAATAGAACAAACTATATAAGAATATATTACCAGTCATGTTATTTATCAAAACTTCTTTTAAAAAAACAACACAGGTCTGTCTAATGTTGCATGTTCAAATTTTGAGTGATTTATTGAATAAATACAGTCAAAATTTGAACATTGCCAAAAATCGTATTAATAAATTTATTCTATGTTATGACGATTTTGGGTAAGTGATGTTACAGTGACGTAATTTTTTTTACAGACAAAAACCGGAAGCGAATCTCCATTATTAGTAGATTATAAATTACAGCAATAGAAATTTAACCAAGGTTTTTCGGAAAATTTTATTGCTGTAATGGTAGACCCCGTGGGAGTAATTTATTTCAATAATGATTTTTTTAAAAGGCTCACGTCTGCTAAGAACCTAGGCAAGAGTCATTAACAAAATGGAATTTCCCTTTGCTCAACACATATGACAATTTTTAACGCGCTATATTCGCTCAAACAAACTTTGTTTTACGGATGCGTACGGGAAAATGTACTACGGCACAAATTTGTGATCGCGTGACAGTCAGCAACTGGCGTAGCACTCCAACACAACAGACAAATGAAAATCTTGTTTGTTGGCGGAGTATTAAACCCATCAGGCACCCTTGGAACAAGTATGATACTAGGGCAGGTTTAGCTCAGTCTGTAAGCATTCGACTAGGAACCTTATGGTCCGGCTTCAATTTACGCCCTCACCAACTCAGCGTATAAGTAGCCAAAGGATTCTGTTGACTCTTAAAGTGAGGAGCTGATGATAGGTGTAGCCGCTCTCGCTGTTTGACTGATACAGGACTTTAAGCCACCCCGACGAACTTTTTTTATTTTGTACTGGTATTTAGTACTAAAGCCCATGCTTGTAGGAAAATACAGGGTACTATTGGATTCATAGCTGCGGCATGAGGGATTTCATACCTTTCAATAGGGTATTCAGTCTACCTCTACTACTTTTAACTCATAGCTGAAGGCGGTATAACATGAAGTGTTATAATATTGTTGAAGGCTTAAAGTAACCCTACCAACGTGTAAGGATATACGGGTAACATTAAAAACCATTCCGACAAAGGTCAAAAGATTAACAATGTATTTATTGCCGTAAGTGACGAAATACACTCAGAGAAAGACATACCATTAAAGAGTACATATATGAACAGAAGGTATATATGAAGTCTTTTATGGCCATTTCTAGTTTAAAACTAGAAATGCCATAACAAGTCTAACTTCAGTTCCAGTTTGATTTTTTGAAAAATAGATTTTATCTCGCAAAACTTCAAGAATAAAATATTGGTTAAACACAACTACCATTCATTACCTTATTCTTTACACCTTGCATTGTGATAGCTTCAAAATCAACCTCCAAACCAATATAATATATATTTGGTTTGACGGTTGGTTTGAAGGCTTCCACCATGCGAATGTAATGAAAGTGAGTAACAGGATCGTTGTTTATGTGATTTATTTTCTTGATGTCTCGGGATGAAAAATCCCTTCGTCAGAAGACTTGTAAATTATAGAGAGGTGCTCACTGTTGCCTGCTGTCAATTCATTTTGTTATGGTTTTGTACTTGTTATCAATTGTGTGTTGTATGTTCTTAGTATTCATCCAAATTCTTGTGTGTTGTATTGTGATGTCTAGTTTGTTCAGTAATGTATACATTCTTCATAATTTTACGTGAGTGTCTGTTTGTGTATCTTCCAATTTTCTACGTGAGCAGTGTCTGCTTGTGTGTCTTCCAAAATTCTACGTGAGTGACTGCTTGTGTGTCTTCCAAATTCTACGTGAGTGTCTGTTTGTGTGTCTTCCAAATTTACGTAGTGACTGCTTGTGTCGTTTTCACAAAATTCTACGTGAGTAGCTGAATTTGTGTGTCTCCCAAATTCTAACGTGAGTGACTGCTTGTGTGTCTTCCAAATATCTACGTTGGTGTCTGTTTGTGTGTTCTTCCAAAATTACGATGAGTTGACTGCATAGTGGTCTTAACCAATTCTACGTGAGTGTCTGTTTGTGTGTCTTCCATTCTTTACGTGAGTTGACTGCTTGCTGTGGTCTTCCAATTCTACGTGAGTGTCTTTGTGTTTGTCTTTCCAAATTTTACGTGAGTGATCATGGCTTGTGTGTCTTTCCAAATTCTACGTGAGTGTCTGTTTGTGTGTTCTTCCAAATTCTACGTGAGTGACTGCTTATTTTTTTTTTATTGTCATTCCAAATTCTACGTGAGTTGTCTGTTTGTTGTCTTCCAAATTTTAGCCGTGGTGGACTGCTTGTTGTTGTCTTCCAAAATATCTACGTGAGTGTCTGTGTGTGTCTTCCAAAATTTCTACGTGAGTGACTGCTTGTGTGTCTTCCAAATTCTACGGAGGTTGTTTGTGTGTCTTCCAAATTTTACGTGAGTAGACTGCTTGTGTGTCTTCCAAATTCTACGTGTGTTCTGTTTGTGTGTCTTCCAAATTTTTACGTGAGTGACTGCTTGTGTTCTTCAAATTCTACGTGAGTGTCTGTTGTGTGTCATTCAAATTCTACGTGAGCTGACTGCTTGTGTTCTTCCAAAAATCTACGTGAAGCTGTCTGTTGTGTGTCTTCCAAATTCTACGTTGAGTGTCTGTTTGTGTTCTTCCAGAATTACGTGAGTGTCTGTTTGGTGTGTTCTTCCAATTTCTACGTGCAGTGTCTGCTTGTGTGTCATTCCAATTCTACGTTGAGTGTCTGCCTTGTGGTCTTTCCAAATTCAACGCTGAGTGTCTGCTTGTGTGTCTCCAAATTCTACGTGAGTGTCTGCTTGTGTGTCTTTCAAATTTACGTGAGGCTGTGCTGGTGTATGTATATATGTATGTATGTATTGTTAAAAAAATTTTTTTATATATATATCAAGCAATGGCAATACTGAACAACGAGTTTGCTGCCATCATGTGTGTGTGTGTTGTGTGTGTGTGAGAGTTGTCCTTCCATGTGTGTGTGTGTTTTTGGTGTGTGCTTTATGTCGGCTCTTTGTGGTGTGCCTTGACCCGTCATTGAGGGTGGAGGTAGGGTACATATTCATTTGTTTTCATTCCTTTATTCCTTTTTCTTTTATTATCATGGCTGTCATCTATTCATTTAAGCTGTAAGGTTTATTTGCTTATTTTGTATGTGGCGTTCCCTGGTCCGTTGGGATCCAATGCTTCCATTGGAATTCCCGGCTGTTGTTGTAACTGTCATTAATTATTGGTTGTATTCTCTGTGATTTATTGTCGCGTCTGAGGATATAGAGGTGTGTTATGTATGTATCTGGTGTGCGGGCATGTAAGCGGTTGTGTGTATTGGATTGTGGCGATCGTTGTGGTTTATTGCATTATGAGTTCTGCCATTGAGCTCTGTTCTTTTATTGATTAAATCGGGGTTTGAGGCTATTCAAAATCGTTTCTTTTGATTTTTACATACCCCACATTTCGCTTTTTGGCCTCGAGTGTAAACTATCTGTTTTTTCCATTTTTGCATTTAATAGGTGTTTGCGGAAGAAGATTCTTGTGTAGTAAGCGTTCTTTGATTCCAGATGTGCAACTGTCTAGTGGAGTAAAATGAATCAGCATTGTTGTTGCGCGTTTACACCGTACAATTCGTGGAACATACCCTGGTCACGGATAAGGCAAGCGTTGCACAAACTAGTTGTGCCCTTACAGTGTTCTGCGTTAGCTATACTCCGAAGTGAGAGGTTCGTAGCGGCAAGCTGTATTCCAGTCACTCTTTATTTAGTTAGGGTGTGTCCGGCCTTTTGGCGTAGTGGCTAACATACAATATTACTTATGTCTTAGTAAGCGCAGTTCAAACTCCAAGGAAGTGCTATTAAGTTACTCGGACTAATCCTCTTGGGAAAGGTATTTACTCTTCACACCCAGTTATGCGGTTAAATTTGTACCACTTACTTGTTATCTACAAGACGGTTTGGCATTAAAAACCACGAAGTTTTGATATTGCCATTTTTGAGTTTATATGCTAAAGTAAACATTTCGCTATGATGTGCCCTCACTCACTGACGTCTGTCTCACTGAATGACTCGTCGCCGCGGATAGCGGGGCAGCCCAAAACCCGAGCGAATCGATAAGAAGACCACCTTTACCTCTTTATTTGTCAGCATTCCAGCGACACACTCCATTGACTACACGCCCAATTCCGGGACGTTTGTTTAGTACGTTAATCTCAACGCCAAAAGATACAATTTTATGAGTATCTCGGAATTTTCCAGAGGGAGGCTTGACAATAAGCATTATTTGGATTATTCGGGACTATTTGTCCTTATTTCATGTTATCTGTACACGTTTCGGTCGAATGTAACTCACGGTTTCTTCTTTGAAGTGTGGTAACCCTAGAGCAGTCGTTTGAGGTGATGAGGGGTAAAAATTAGCTTTCAATACAGCCACGAAGTGGTGGAGTATGTGTAATCTAGTCCTTCGTCCAGCTGCATGTGTTCCGGATACGGGTAATTTCGTTCCTTATGTATCCGGCCATTTGCACCAAGGATGGGTCCGACTGTGATGGACGAGAAGTTCTGCAGAACACTTTTGTAGAACTCAGTGTTAGATGTCAACTTCATCTCAATAACTTTCAGTCGGAAATCAGGCCTCTGACAAGGTTCCTGTGTTGCTGGGATCGACCGCTAAAGCGTTGTTTCGTCCATGTTGTTGAATGTTGTAATTTTGTTGACTTCTTCGTGGGAAGATGTGGGATACAGTATATCATCGACATATCTGGTGAGAAGGCCAAGTGGCAGGTGTTAAGCGCTTGTCGCTCAAGCTGTTTCATGTATGGCCAGTAAATCTGACTGGCTGGATTCCCTTGGTAGGCCCTTGATTTGTTTGTATATTCGTCCGTGAATGTGAAGTAGGTTTAGGTGTCAAGACGACTGGATGATAATTGGTCTTGATATGTCCTGATGGGGTGAGGATTGTAGCATATAGATTGGATGAGTGATGCATTCTGCCATCAGGTGACTCACTGCGCTAGAGGCAGCAGTAATGTATCAAGGAATCGACATACAGGTTTAAATGTGGTATCTGTTGTGTATCCGTGTGTATTACATGTATCTAACGTAATTCGGCGACTTTGTCAAGTACAGTTACCATGTGAAGATTTGATTTGGAACTATTTGTGTGTGTGTGTGTGTGTGTGTGTGGTGGGTGTGTGGGTGTGTGGCGTGTATTTTGACAGCGAGTTTAAATTATTAAAGCCGGTTTTTGTGAGAGCAACGCGAATATTTCTTCTTTATGATTTTCGAGTGTAGGGTTCAAGTCTTCTTGGTTGTTTATCATATATCGGGTTTCAGATGGTAGAGAAAGTAACGTCTTATTTAAAACCTGCTAAGTAATATATATATATTTCGGAGAATATGTGCTTAATTGAAGTCGACCTAATTTTTATTTGAAAGTTAATTAATATAATTAATTAATTAGGAGGGATTACCTATTAAATTTAAGGCTAAACAAATCGAGAAAAAATCAATCTCTTGTATGTACATTTTCGGCCTATTAGGCCTATCGAGAGCTATTAGCCTCGATCAGCAGACCTAATAGGCCGAAACTGTTACATACAGAGATTGATTTTTCTCGATTTGTTTTAGCCTTAAATTTTAATAGGTAATCCCGCCTATATTAAATTTAATTATTAATTAATTAACTTTCATAAAATTAGGTTCGGACTTCAATTAAGCACATATTCTCCCAAATATTGTCGGCCTGAAAATAGCCATATCACAAAACATCGTCTGTTTGTTTTACTTCTCATTCAACTATTATATATATATATTATATATATATATATATACTATATATTATATATATGCATGTGTGTGTGTGTGTGTGTGTGTGTGTGATAAAAATGACATGTGTAATTTTATTGAAATAGTACTAATAAATATAAAACGTTAACAAACTTAATGTACTTTCATCAACGCCATTGGATTTTGAAGCATACCATACTACACACAATAATATATATCATTATATATATATATATGATTATATATATAAATATTTAGTTATGGAATTTTGAAAAATATGACGTAAAACTTTGTCTTTATCGTTAATATCTGTCTATCTGTCTGTTCTGTCTGCCTTTGATAGAAGACGTTAAATGCTCTTGAGTGTATGTGTGTGTGCATGTGCGTGTTGCGTGTTGAGTGTGTTTCCACCGTGTCGTGCAGGAGTGAAAACAATACTCAAATAGTTACTCAAGAAAGCATTAACTGTCTTCTATCAAGGCAGACAGACAGACAGATAGACAGATATTAACGATTAAAGCGGAGTTACCATATTTTTTCAAATTCCATACCTAAATATATATATATATATAGATACTATATATATACTATATTATATATATATGGTGTGTATGTATGTATGGCTTCAATCCCATGCGTTAGATGAAGTACATTAAGTTTGTTTAACGTTTTATAGTTATTAGTACTATTTTCATATTACAATACATCATGTCATTTTTATCACACACACACGCACACACACACACACATGCATATATATATATATATATATATATATATATAATATATATATAATATTATTATAATAATGAGAAGATAAAACAAACAGACGATGCTTTGTGATTATGGTATTTTCAGCGACAATATTGGGAGAATATGATGCTTAATTGAAGGTCGAACCTAAATTCTTATGAAAGTTAATTAATTAATAATTAATTAATTAGCGGGAATTACCTATTAAAATTTAAGGCTAAACAAATCGAGAAAATCAATCTCTGTATGTAATTTCGGCTATTATTTTTTTTTTTTTTTTTTTTGGATCTGCTGATGAGGCCTATAGCTCTGCTGATGAGGCCTAATAGCCGAATGTACATACAGAGATTGATTTTCTCGATTTGTTTAGCCTTAATTTAATAGGTAATCCCGCCTAATTAATTAATTATTAATAATTAACTTTCATAAAATTAGGTTCGACTTCAATTAAGCACATATTCTCCCAAATATTATATTACTTAAGCAGGTTTTAATAAGACGTTCACTTCTCTACCATCTGGATCCCGATATATGTAAAACAACAAGAAACTTCATGAACCTCTACACTCGAAATCATAAAGAAGAATATTTCCGTTGTCTTCAACAAAAACCGGTTTGAAATAATACCTCGGCAGTCAAAATACACGCAACACACACCCAACACCACCCACACACACACACAAACACACACAACATAGTTCCAATCAAATAGTTACTCCCCTACTTTCCTGGAATACATCCAGCTAACTGGACAAGAAGTTCGCCCGAAATACGTATAGATACAACCAGGGAAACTATAACCAACGGACATACACAACAGATACACATTTAACCTGTATTGTCGATTCCTTGGTACATTTACTTGCTGGCTCTAAGCAGTGGTCAACCTGATGGCAGAATGCATCATCTCATCCTATCTTATATTGCTACAATCATCACCCCATCAGACATATCAGACCATATCATTCCGTCGTTTCTGGACACCACCCTACTTCACATCTCCACGGACGAATATACAAACAAATCAAGGGCCTTACCAATGGGATCCAGCCAGTCAGATTTACTGGGCCATACATGAAAACAGGGCTGAGCGAACAAGCGCTTAACACCTGCCCACTCTTTGCGCCTTCTTCACCAGGATATGTCGATGGCTCATAATCCTTATCCTCAACATCTTCCCACGAAAGAAGTCAACAAAAATCTACAACATTTCAACAACTATTGGACGAAACAAACGCTTAGCGTCGAATACCCAGCAACACAGGAACCTTGGCACTGCTGGGATTCCGACTGAAAGTATTAGATGAAGTTGACATCTACCACTGAGTTCTACAAAAAAGTCGTTCTGCCAGAAACTTGCTCCGTCCATTTCACAGATCGACCTATCTTGGTGCAAATGGCCGGATACATTAAGGAACGAAATTACCGTATCCGCGAACACATGCAGCTGGACGAAGGACTAGATTACACATTCTCCACACTTTCGTGGCTGTAATGAAAGCTAATTGTTTACCCTCATCAACCTCAAACGACTGCTTCCTAGGGTTACCCACTTCAAAGAAGAACCAACCGCTGCAATATACATCGACCGAAACGTTGTACAGATAACAATTGAAAAATAAGTACAATAGTTCCGAATAATCCAAATAATCTTTATTGTCAAGCCTCCTCTGAAAAGATTCCAGAATACTCAAAAATTTGTCTTTTGAACGTATGAGGTTAAACGTTACTAACAAACGTCCCGCGAAATTGAGGGCGTGTAGTCATGGAAGTGTTCGCTGGAATGCTGACAAAATAAAAGAAGGTAAAGGTGTCTTCTTATACGATAGTACAAATCATCGTGAGTTAGTAAATGGACATAAAAGCACCCGCTTATCCGGCAGGCGACGAGTATTCAGGTGAACAGACAGTCAGTGATGAGGGCACCATCATAGCGGAAATGTTTTATTGAGCAATAAACTCAAAATGGCATATCAAACTGTGAGGTTTCTTAATGCCCAACAACCGTCCTTGTAGAATACAGTAGTGTACAATTTAACCCATAACTGCAGGTGTATGAGAGATAAATAACCTTCCCAAGCAGATTAGCCGAAAGTGACTTAATAGCACTTCTGGAGTTGAACTCGCTTACTAAGACATCGTAATTATTGTATGTTAGCCACTACGCCAGGGGACACACCCTAACTAATAAAGAGTGACTGGACATACAGCTTGCCCGCTACGACCTCTCACTTCGGAGATAGCTAACCAGAAACCACTGTAGGGACAGCACTAGTTGCACGCTGCCTTATCCGTGACACAGGTATGTTCCACGAATTGTACGGTGTATACCGCACACAATGCAACCAAATGCAACCAATTCTATATAAGTAACTCCACTAGACAGTTGCACATCTGGATCAAAGAACGCTTACATACACAAGAATCTTTCCTTCCGCAAACACCTAATTAAATGCAAAAAATGGAAAAAACAATAGTTACACTCGAGGCCAGAAAGCGAATGTGGGGGTATGTAAAATCAAAGAAGCGATTTTGATAGCCTCAAACCCCGATAATCAATAAAAGAACAGAGCTCAATGCAGAACTCATAATGCAATAAACCACAACGAACCACAATCCAATACACACACTCGCTTACATGCCCGGACACACCAGATACATACATAACACACCTCTATATCCTCAGACCGACAATAAATCACAGAGAATGACAACAATAATTATGACAGTTACAACAGCCGGGAATTCAATAGGAGCATTGGATCCCACGACCAGGGAACGCACATACAAAAATAAGCAAAATAAACCTTACAGCTTAAGATAGATGACACCATAAACTAAAAGAAAATGAATAAGGAATAAAACAAATGAATATGTACCTACCTCCACCCTCAATGACGGGTCAAGGCACACCACAAAGAGCCGACATAAAGCACACACAAACACACACACACATGGGAAGGACCAACTCTCACACACACACACACACACACACATGATGGCAGCAAACTCGTGTTCAAGTATTGCCATTGCTTGATATATATATAAAAAAAATTTTTTTAAATACATACATACATATATACATACACACAAGCACAGCCTCACGTAAAATTTGAAAGACACACAAGCAGACACTCCGTAGAATTTGGAAGACACACAAGCAGACACTCACGTAGAATTGGAAGACCACACAACAGACACTCACGTAGAATTTGGAAGACACACAAAGCAGACACTCACTGGAGACAACAAACAGACACTCACGTAGATTTTGGAAGACACACAAACAGACACTCACGTAGAATTTGAAGACACACAAACAGACACTCACGTAGATTTGGAAGACACACAAGCAGTCACTCACGTAGAATTTGGAAGACACACAAACAGACACTCACGTAGAATTTGGAAGACACACAAGCAGTCACTCACGTAAAATTTGGAAGACACACAAACAGAACACTCACGTAGAATTTGGAAGACACACAAGCAGTCACTCACGTAAAATTTGAAGACACACAAACAGACACTCACAGCACACACAGCAGTCACTCACGTAGAATTTCAAACAGACACTCACGTAGATTTGGAAGACACACAAGCAGTCACTCACGTAAAAATTTGGAAGACACACAAACAGAACTCACGTTAGAATTTGGAAGACACACAAGCAGTCACTCACGTAGAATTTGGAAGACACACAAACAGACACTCACGTAGAATTTGGAAGACACACAAGCAGTCACTCACGTAAAATTTGGAAAGACACACAAACAGACACTCACGTAGAATTTGGAAGACACACAAGCAGTCACTCACGTAAATTTGGAAGACACACAAACAGACACTCACGTAGAATTGGAAGACACACAAGCAGTCACTCACGTATAAAATTGGAAGACACACAAACAGACACTCACGTAGAATTTGGAAGACACACAAGCAGTCACTCACGTAGAATTTGGAAGACACACAAACAGACACTCACGTAGAATTTGGAAGACCACACAGCAGTCCTCACGTAAAATGGAGACACACAAACAGACACTTCACGTAGAATTTGGAAGACACCACAGCAGTCACTCACGTAGAATTTGGAAGACACACAAGCAGACACTCACGTAGAACTTGGAAGATACACAAACAGACACTCACGTAAAATTATGAAGAATAAGAATACATTACTGAACAAACATAGACACACAAATACACACACAAGAATTTGGATGAATACTAAGACATACAAACACACAATTATAAACAAGTACAAAACATAACAAAATGAATTGACACAGGCAACAGTGAGCACCTCTCTATACTTTTACAAGTCTTCTGACGAAGGGATTTTTCATCCCGAGACATCAAGAAAATAAATCACATAAACAACATCCTAGTTACCTCATCTTTCATTACATTCGCATTGTGGAAGCCTTCAAAACCAACCGTCAAACCAATATATATATATATATTGGTTTGGAGGTTGATTTTGAAGGCTATCACAATGCAGGTGTAAAGAATAAGGTAATAATGGTGTTGTGTGTTAACCAATATTTTATTCTTGAAGTTTCGAGATAAAATCTCTTTTTCAAAAAATCACTGGAACTGAAGTTGACTTGTTATGGCATTTCTAGTTTTAACTAGAAATGCCATAACAAGACTTCATATATACCTTCTGTTCATATATGTACTCTTTATGTATGTCTTTCTCTGAGTGTATTTCCGTCACTTACGGAATAAATACATTGTTATCTTTTGACCTTTGTCGGAATGGTTTTTATGTTTACCCGTATACCACACGTTGGTAGGTTACTTTAAGCCTTCCAACAATATTATAACAACTTCATGTTATACCGCCTTCAGCTATGAGTTAAAGTAGTAGGGTAGACTGAATACCCTTTGGAAAGGTATGAAATCCCTCATTGCCGCAGCTATGAGTCAAATAGTACCACTGCTATTTTTCTACAAGCATGGCTTTAGTACTAAATACCATACAAAATAAAAAAAAGTCGTCGGGGTGGCTTAAAGTCTGTATCAGTCAAACAGCGAGAGCGCTACACCTATCATCAGCTCCTCACTTTAGAGCACAGATCCCTTTGCTACTTATACGCTGAGTTGGTGAGGGCCGGTATTGAAGCCGGAACCATAAGGTTCCTAGTCGAATGCTTTACAGACTGAGCTAAACCGGCCTAGTATCATACTTGTTCCAAGGGTGCCTGATGGGTTTAATACTCGCCAACAAACAAGATCTTTCATTTGTCTGTTGTGTTGGAGTGCTACGCAGTGCTGACTGTCACGGATCACAAATTTGTGCGTAGTACATTTTCACTACGCATCCGTAAACAAAGGTTTGTTTGAGCGAATATAGCGCGTTAAAAATTGTCATATGTGTTGAAGCAAAGGGAAATTCATGTTAATGACTTCTTGCCTAGGTTCTTAGCAGACGTAGAGCCTTTTAAAAAAATCATTATTGAAATAAATTACTCCACGGGGTCTACCCATTACAGCAATAAAATTTTCGAAAACCTTGTTAAATTTCTATTGCTGTAATTTATATCTACTAATAATGGAGATTCGCTTCCGGTTTTTGTCTGTAAAAAAAATTACGTCACTGCTAACATCACATTACCCAAAATCGTCATAACATAGAATAAAATTTATTCTACGATTTTTGGCATGTTCAAATTTTGACTGTATTTATTCAATAAATACACTCAAAATTTGAACATGCAACATTAGACAGACCTTGTTGTTTTTTTAAAAGAAGTTTTGATAAATACATGACTGGTATTATATATCTATATATAGTTTGTTCTATTTTAATATATATTTAAAGTTTACGTTTCAAATTGTTTTATTTTTTAATCCTTTAATGAATTTGATGATTTTACTTATTTAGGGTACAAACTCGCTGACATTGAATTTTAACTCCCACCCCTCAGGCAATATGCTTCAAAAATTTATTTTTACATCGCCAGGAGGGTGTTTTTTATTTTGTACTATTAGTTATAAATGAAACTGTAGCCTTCCTGGCTTGATCGGCTGAACGATTATTAAAACAAAAGTGGCAAGAAGAAATACACTAAGTGCATTTAAAAATCAAACCAGCAGACTTTATTGGTGTGAAGACACCAGAGTCTAAGTATATATATATATATAATATTATATATATATATATATATATATATATATATATATAAAGGTAAAAAGTGACTTACCAGGGAATATGGGCACGATGGTTTGGGGGTGCAAAATTCAGAAGGTAAGTCAGCGATATAACAAATACAAAGTGCTCAATACGAAGTAGAGCAAATCGACTGCAATTAATCAGTACCTCGATTAATTCAGTGGATTTAACCCTGAAGATCCTTATGGTGAAACTCAAGTAGTTATCTCTTGTACCCATTTTATATATATATATATATATATATATATATATATATATATATATATATAAATTCCTTCGCATTAGCAGGATGTGACATGAGGTCAATTTTTAAGTGGAGTTTAACGAGTTTGAATTCAAAGTTTTCCTTCTCGTAGACTTGTTACACCACGTATCTTTGAGAATCTGTTTTATGCCTCAAAGATACATGGTTCAAAGTTAACTAACCTGAAAAAAAGTAAGGGTTTTTTTTAAATATCTGGTGCATTGTATCTTTTATTCATTAATATATCAACACTGAAAATTTCATTAAATTTGGTTAATTCCCTGATTTTTGGTACGCGTGTCACTGTGCCCATTTCTTAAGATTATAACCATTACACAACGGGTGCCTCCACATTTATATATAGAGAAAATATGCCCCTCCTAAGTATTTACTATTTTTCTGGTTTCTTTCTCTTGGCCGATCGTAAATTTTAAATAAATGCTTTTGCTTCATTAGTGTACAACATCCGTCCGATCTTTCCAAATGCTCTTACATATTTTATATCTCCTTTTTATTAAGCACTTCTTTTTTTCTGATTCTTCTCTCTTTACTTATTTACTTTCTTCCTACTTTCATCTTTGTATCTTTCTTTCTCTTTCTTTCCCGCTTCAATTTCTCTCTTTGCATCCTTTCCTGTATTCAATATATCCTTCAGACATGAAACATAGTTCAATCATTAATTATAATGAACACGTTCTCCATGTTTCCCAGTCAACTCAAATTTGCTTTCAACTTATCTCTTGTCTTACTTTCATCTTCTTAGTCTGTCTGTCTGTCTGTCTCTCTATCTATCTATCTATCTATCTATCTATCCGTATGATTTATTCTATGTATTTTGCAATCGTAAAATGAACAAAATCAGCTTCCTTATTTTTGCGCAGGTGGTCTTCGTGGTGTAGTGGCTTATGTGCTGGATTGCAATATCGTAGAAAGCAAGTTCGAACTCCAGTCGTGCTATTATGTTCACTTTCAAACTAATACTCTTGGTAAAGGCATGAACCAACTCATATGCCCTGCTATGGGTTAAATAGTACTGCTACTGTTGTTTTTCAAGGATGGCTTTGATATTAAACAACCCACGAAGGTTGATATGCCATTAAACAAAGAAATCAAACCAAACCGAAAGTTATCTATTCTATGGTATGAACCCCGCCATCCCGTCACCTATGGGTTAAATTTTGTTCTATAAGCATGGCTTTGGCATTTAATAACCCACGAACGTTGATATGCCAATAACAAAATAAACCAAACCAACAAAGGTTGTATATTGTAGCGAGACTGGTATTTCACAAATATTATCGGAAAAATAAGAGATAAATTATCTGCGCCTGGCTCGAGAGGGCGAATCGCCAATATTCGATATTGGCGCCTAAATTGAATTCAATGACTAAATCACTTATAGTGTTGAGCAGATACCAGTGAGACGTCTAATCTAGTCACTCCCTATACCTTCCAAAGAATCAGCAGATAAGTCCTGTCGCAAACGCCATTGTTGCCTTCTTCACCCGAATTTAAATGCCTGTCTCTTGACCTGGGAAATTATATTGAGTGTTGGAGTTTTTCTGTATATAAGGCATGGGACAAGTAGTCACTTCTAAATATAGACTCGTTGACTACAACGTGACCACCGAAGATTCCTATTATCCAATCACTGGCAGTGCTGCTGCTGCTGTTGGTGTATTTATAGAGGCCTGATTCTAATCTTAGCTCACTGCTACTCGGACCATCTAGGACGTCGGACCTAAAAGGACACTATCCCACAAGGACTTATTGATTTATTCACTTGTTTAATTTAAGTTCTTCTTACAACTGGAACCAACGATGACGGACAGTTACTCAACAATGAGGCCCAGCAAAAACATCATAAGATGTAAGCTGATAATTTTTATCTTTTCTTCATTTAAGTAAATAAAAAAATGAATAAAAGGAAAAGAGTATTTGAACTTTATTGTCTACACTTTGTGACATCTTATTATAATGGAGATTATGTGTTTGTTTGTCTGTAACCGAAACTATATCACTAATCAAGTCACTATCCATTTAGTTATTATACATAACATTCTCCATGAATCATTTTTATTTAAGCCTCAATCATTAATAAAATTGTTTTTCATTATTAATACTGCTGGCCATATCTACATACTAATAACATGCAATTGTATTTATATGTACAACAAAAAGTGGTTTACTGTGTGAACGGGAAGGCTAATTTGCATATTGATATTTAAAATTTGATTTTAATAAATATGTGCTTGGTATTGTTGATTTCTAATTATTTGATTTTATCTTAATGAATACGAGCAAAAATCTCGGAGATAAATCTTAAAAGAAATCAATTAACAAAAAGAAATAACTGTAATTTTATTCTTTACTTTCTTATTTAACTAAATAGTTAAATTAGAAAAGTTTAGCAAGGAAAGACGGGGGGGGGGATGGAAGAGGAAGCTACAACTGTTTTGTTTTTCGATTATACCTCTTTCTGTTTCAAATCATTTTATCTGCATTCTTATTTAGTTTATTTAGACTTTCTAATTTAGTATGATATTTTCTGACATTAATACTTGCACCCGGAGGGTGCATATATTTGCTAGTTATTTTTAAAAAAGGATGCAGTTTGAACAACCTTTTTTTTCTTTTTTTTGTGATATCATTGATTTGTCTAAGCATTAAACAATGTTGTACAGACTGTTATTTTTCTTTAATCAATTCGGCTAGTAATCAAAGATGAATATTCCATCGCGATAATGTCAGACCTCGAAAAGAATGCTTCGTTATCCTTGAAAGACCTAGTCAAGAACTTTCTTGGAAACGCATCAGCAAAGAATTACACTTTTAATTGTCCAGGAACTACTGGACAGCCACAAAAGGACTCGATTGCAACATGAGCATCGAGTTCCTTTTTCTGCATAGCCATCTTGTTAACTTTTGATATATAAGGCGTGTGCCAGACGGTCACTTCTAGATATAGACTCGTTGGGACTACCATGTGACCATCGAATATTCCTATTATCCAATCACTGGCAGTGCTGCTGCTGCTGTTGGTGTATTTACAGAGGCCTGATTCTAATCTTAACTCATTGACACTCGGACCATCTTGGACGTCGGACCTAAAGGACACTATCCCACTAGGATTTATTGGTTTACTCACTTGTTTACTATAGGTTCTTTTACAACTGGAACCAACGATGACGGACAGTTACTCAACAATGAGGCCCAGCAAAAACATCATAAGATGTATGCTGATAATTTTTATCTTTTCTTCATTTAAATAAATAAAAAAATGAATAAAAGGAAAAGAGTATTTGAACTTTATTGTCTACACTTTGTGACATTATTTAAAAAAAAAGGATGCAGTTTGAACAACCTTTTTTTCTTTTTTTTTTTTGTGATATCATTGATTTGTCTAAGCATTAAACAATGATCGTCGACATCCACAGCCGTTCAATAATAATCGATGAAAACAATTGTGTTTTTTATTTTGCACTCATGGAAAATAAATGTCTATTCATTCTTCACTGGTCTCGTAAACTCGTTTTGGCTGTGGAGGAGCTACTCATATTTTGAGCTGGAATAGCCGAGAATATTCCTCTCCAGGTTTGCAACTAGTTTGAATTTAGATTTTTTTTCTTCTTGTATTTTAAATTGATTCGTTATGATCAGCGTTTGCTCTGACGGACCCCAAAGCGAACAGGAGGCGTGTTGATTGCAGCAAAGAAGTATCGATTTCTTTTGAACAGAAACATTGGCTCACAACAAACAACGAATACGTTGTGCTGTTCATAGATTAGGTGAACATGTCCTGCGTGCATGCACAAGAGAAACAGGGGGAGGGTAAGCAGAGAGAGAGAGAGAGAGAAAGAGAGAGAGAGAGAGAGAACAGAGGTAATAATGAATAATAAAAACAGAAAAATGGGAACAAAAGAGAACGAAAGGAAAGAAAAAAATGATAGAATGAGAAAAAAAATGAAGAGAAAGAAAAATAGAGTGAAATTTTGTGAAAAAAAAGGGGGGAAGATGACTAAAAAACAAAAAAAGAAAATAAGACAAAAAAAATAGGGAAAATACAGAAAAACAGATTGAGTGAAAATTTGAAAAAAAAAAACGAACGACGAAAGAAGGGAAAAAAAGAACGAAAATTCAAACAACAAAAAGAGAGAGGAGACTGAGAGAGAGAGAAAAATAAACCAGAATATATACGAGTGCATTTAAGCGTGTTACTCTGTGCGCCTTTTATATTTGGGTATTTAATCAACTCTACAAGCAGCTAATCTATTATGCTCTGGCTGTTGTTGCTATTACGTCTGGTGCCAGAAGTACTTGCAGGTTAAGCTCCGGTGGAAGTGATAAGCGAAAGATGTAACCGCAAGCCAAACAGCATGAAACAAAACTGATATTTAAAACTGAAGTAAGGTACCATGTCTCCTATCTTTTACGCTGGTGTTTTTGAAGTTTTCAAGGTCCATGTAGGACATATATTAATTACACGACGTATTTTTCATTACAGATCGAAAAACTTAGTGCCATGAAAGTAGGGTCTACGTTAACCAACAGTGATTGGAGTCCGACGTTAAGAGCTGCTTATTTTACAAATCCGTTAGTTCGTGAATCTGATACATATGTGTATTTACCAACCCTTCCACACGAGCAGGACGCGACACAAAGTCAATTTCTTAAGCGGAGTTTAACAGGTTTGAATTCAGAGTTTTCCTTCTCCTAAACTGATTACCCATCCAAGGTTTAAAAGCCCAGTCTGCCCTATGTATACATAGCTCGAGGGAGAATATATGGATTCATACCATCCCCAAGGGTATTAACGCTATGTGAAATGCAAACAGTCTCGTCCAGGATTTGAACTCGGATCGACGAGTCCATTTCCTAGGACTTTAACAATTATACCACACACCTCCGTATCCAGATATCAAATCTGATATAGTTATTTACTAAGCTTTACTCAAATGTAGCAAAAGACTAGAAATATGGACGCCCGGTGAGAATCGAACTCACTAACAAGGGTTGGCGAGTTTAACTTGCTAACCATTACACTACGCAAGGTTCTCTGATGATATTGATACTTCCAGTAAGAAAGAATTAAAGGCTTATTATTAGCATTTCATAGTTATTTAAATTATGTTGAATATTTAGAGGATTAAAAAAATTATGTTTAGAGCAAACGAAGATACTACAAAATTATCACTCAGTTGTAAATTTGATGGATATTACTTCATTCTCTAAAAGAATTTTAAATGCATTTATGTAATAGACATCATGCAATGATCAGCTGTTTTTTTTTCTTGGTTACCGTCACACACACACACACACACACACACACACACACATATATATATATATATATATATATATATATATATAGATAATCTACTGAGTCAGACGAACCTACTATTAGTTTCGCATAAAGCTCTTCAGGGCTAAAAGAGTCAGATTTTAGCCCTGAAGAGCTTTATGCGAAACTAATAGTCAGACGAACCGTCTGACTCAGTAGATTATCTTTATTACTTGGCTCTACTTAGGTATCGAGCACTTTTTACAGATTAGCTTCTCCTAGCGGTTATATGAATATATATATATCTTATATACATATATATACATATAAATTGTTTTTTCTTTTGGCCAAATACTATACCAATAGATTATTTTTTTGTTGGTACGAATATCTTGGTCTTTTCTTTTTTTCAAAAATTTTTTTCTTCCTGGTTGATGTTTGGTAGTATATTTTTACAATCAAACTTTCTGCTGGGTTTTTTCTCTCCGCAAGGATCTACCAACACGCTTGGTATATTATATATATATATATATATATATATATATATATATATATATATATAAAGATAAATCTAATGAGTCAGACGAACCTACTTAAAGTTTCGCTTAATGCTCTTTAATGATCTGACTTAGATCTTAGCCCTGAAGAGCATTAAGCGAAACTTTTAGTAGGTTCGTCTGACTCATTAGATTTATCTTTATTTGCTCTACTTAAGTATTGAGCACTTTTTACTTATTATCTTTAGACTCCTGGCGGTTTTGTATGAATATATATATCTTATATATACTAGCAAATATATGCACCCTCCGGGTGCAAGTATTTAAGTTTAAATGTAATAAAATATTATATTAAATTAAAAAGGCTAATGAAACTAAGAATTCAGATAAAAAGATTTGAAACGGAGGGGGTATAATCGTAAAATAGAACAACTGAAACTTACTCTTTCATCACTTCCGTTTTTCAATGCTAAATTTTCCTAATTTAACTATTTAGTTAAAATAGGAAGTAAAGAATAAAATTACAGTTATTTCTTCTTGTTAATGAATTTCTTTTAGGGTTTATTGAAGAGATTTTTTACTCATATTCATTAAGATAAAACCAAACAATTAGAAACCAATAATACCAAGCACATTTTTATTAAAATCAGTTTTTTTAATATCATATGCAAATTAGCTATACGTTTACACTGAAAACTGGTATTTTGTTGTATATAAATACAATTGCATGTTAGTATTTAGGTAAGGCCAACAGTATTAATAATGTCAAACAGTTTTATTATTAATTGAGGTTTAAATAGAAATAGAATCATGGTGAATGTGACGTAAATAACTAAGGGAATTGTGACTTGAGTAGTAATATAGTTTCGGTTACAGACAGAAAAACACGCAATCTCCATTATAATAAGATATATATATGCATATAAATTGTTTTTTGCTTTTAGCCAAAATATTGTACCAATAGGTTATTTTGGTTGGTACGATTATCTTGGTCTTTGCTGGGGTTTTTCTCAGTCTATATATATATATATATATATATATATATATATATATATATATATATATGTATATGTCTGTTATATATATATATATATATATATATATATTATATATATATATATATATATATGACTCTGCATTTTGAGATCTCCGGTTCGATCTGTCGTGGGGGGGGGGAGATCGTATACAAAAATACGGACATAAAATGGGGGTTCAGTTTATTTTATGGTAGGATTTTACGAGCAAATAGTCCTTTATTACCGATACTCTACATATATACTGTAATTTTAAATTCATGCTTGGTTATTGTTTTAGTTTTAATCTGAATTTAGAATGTCCATTCTTTTGTTTAAAGGGAACATATAATCAACTGTATTTCGTGAAACTCTGATAATAAGACTTAGAATAACCAGAAACAGACATATTTGAAATCATCCATATGCATTATCGATTTTCTTTGCTAAAAAAAACGATTCATAATCCTTATCCGATAACTTGCATTATACCACATTGTTTTTCACGCAAATGACATCTCTAACAACAATAGATATTTACACTTTGTGTATATTGCGAATTCTACAAATCAAATATTGACAAATCTTAGATGCATTAAAATCACTGTCCTGCTTTGAAATAAGATATTCCGTTTTTCTTTTTCTTTTTCTTTCTGTTGAGCTTTGTCTCTTTGTTTTTCATGAGTAAAGTCTATCCATTAATTAATAGACAATATACATCTACTTATATATGGAATAATTTTTGTTTTTCTATTCAAGAACTATTACTTTGTGGTTTTATACGTATCGTATGTGTTTTGTGATTATCTCCGTAAAAATATGCAGAAAAATCCCTTGAATGTAATGCGACGAGGACTGAAGTCATTTTGACGTTATTTTAAAATCCATGATGACGATATAGCTTTTTGAAGTCCTTTTAACTCTTTGCCTACTTTAAACTGCTCGCAGCGGCTCTCCTACCACTGCAATCCTACCGTAACCCACTGATGCTTAGTACATCATAATTAAACAGAAGAATTCAGATCACAATAAAAATAGGAATGTATTTGAATAGAATGAGTTCTGGGGTGAATAGACAGTGAACTTTGAAATATCCCATCATACAGGTAAAAGAAATACCAAAATAAATTGGTACAGTCGAGGGGAAATTTGGTAGGTAAATAGTTATAATCCATCAAAACCAAAGAAACACACTGATCGGCGTCCCATCGTGGTTTAATAGTTAGCAAGCTAGACTTGCAGAACTATTCCTACTGAAATGCAAGTTTGATCCTCACTGGATGCCCCATATTTGAGATCTTGTATCACATCCTATCCGTGGCGAACAGGTTGGGTAAATAATTACACTGAGCTGCGATTGTTTGGATGTATACGCACATGTATATATATTATATTAGTTAGGAGGTTGATTTAGAAGGCTATCACAATGCAGTTTGGAATAAATAAAAAATAATAATACGGTAACAATAGTGTTGTGTGTTGACCTGTATTTTTTATTATTTCTTGAATTTTCGAGGTAATACCTCTTTATCAAAAGAAATGAACTGAAGCAGTACAGCTATGGCATTTCTTCCTAAATGAATTTTTTTTTTTTTTTTTTGAAAATGACGTTATTTTTTAAATAACTGTATTCCCGTGTGAGCGTGAATGCGTTTATTTATTTTTTTTTTTTTGTACGTGTGCGTATGTTGTAAAGCGCGTGACATTGAAAATGCGTGTTGGTTGTGACGTTAAGACTGTATCCTAGCGCGGGATTTTGTACGTGGGTATGTGCGAATGAAAAAGTGTATTTGTGTTTTGTGACGTTTCCTGTTGGATTTTACATCAATTTAATCATTTAATATTATTAATATTATTATTATTATTATTAATATTATCATATTTATTTGTTTATTTACTTATTTATATCTAATTCAATTTATCTTTTTATATTTTATATTTATATATATATATTTAAAAATATTATAAAATACGCACACGTACAAAAAATAAATAAATGCATTCACGCTCACACGGGAATACAGTTATTTAAAAAATAACGTCATTTTCAAAAAAAAAAAAATTAATTTAGGAAGAAATGCCATAGCTGTACTGCTTCAGTTCAATTCTTTTGATAAAGAGGTATTACCTCGAAAATTCAAGAAATAATAAAAAATACAGGTCAACACACAACACCATTGTTACCGTATTATTATTTTTTATTTATTCCAAACTGCATTGTGATGGCCTTCTAAATCAACCACCTAACCAATACATACACAATGCTTCAAGCAAATTATAAAACTCTCTTATAATTATATTATTTTAAATTGGCTTTCAATTAATTTTTTCTCGATTTTGAAGTACTACAATATCTATTCTTTATTAAAAAACACAAAGCCCAAAAGGTTTTCCAATCGCGCGGTGGCAAGCTGGCATCTCTATGTCTCGTTACGTCTTGTCCGTGTGACTAACGGCCAAAATCTAACTAACAATTAATTCTCAGTCAGCTCCCTTTCACACGCTCGCCTTCAGCTAATTAGTGACTGGCGTCTAGGTAAAAGAAAGGTGAACTGTCGCAAATCATCCTATAATGGTCTAATGTTTCATTCATTAACTACAATATTGAAAATATGAAAATGTTAAAAGAAATCATGATTTAAAAATTCATTCCCTTCGTACATTGGTCTTTCAACTTTGAATCATCTTCGAGAGAAAAGAAATAAACACCCACATTTGAAATCATTTAAAAGTTCATCAAATATTTAAGTCGGTAATTTGAAAATTCATTCACATGTGGAATTGATACCGTAGCATTCATAAGACATTCAATTTCGATCGACATTTTACACTCCCCACACACACATATATGGGGTGGGAGTGTATAAATTTCGTTGCCAGAGTTAAAGGGGGGGGGTAGGAAGAAAGAGATATGAAATTCATGAAGTGAAAATAGAAAATGTTTTATAAAAAACTTTTTTCGTAAGATAACGAAAATCAAGGAAAAGACCGACACAAAACCTCCGCTGCCTAACGGCTTTGCCTCATCCCAAGGAAAAGCTAGGGGAGTAAACCCCGAAAATAAATCAGGAGCTGAAGTCCCGCAGGTGGTTTGATTCTGAAATTCAGTGATACCCAGCAACTCCTGCGTCACTACCGCTGCCAAACTGCATTGGTTCCTTACCTTTCCTTTGGGTAATAGCGGTAGTATGGATAGGGGGGATTTGCTGCTTGGGCAACAGCTCACCCTCCATATGAACCCACCCAGTCCACGTAGTTCAAAAAAAGATTTGGACACTACTCCATCGTCTCTCATAGACGGAAGGATGCCAACAAACTAGCGTTGCATCAGTTGAATGACACTTGTCAGTTATGAAGAAAAAGTCAGACGATAAAATTCTAAGAAAATGATACGTTGCAATTCACGGTTAATTAAACAAATAAACTCAAATTACGAAGCTGCGTATCTCATTAGACGATCGTGACTTAAGCCTGGAGTCATTTTTATCTAAAACTTAGATATTCAGGAATATAAGCTCGGCTCTAAATACCCATATATACATGGCCGATGCTAAAGTATCATGATCTCTCAGAGTCTATGAAACACCACTTTCAAATCTATTATGTAGGTGTCTCACTCTATTACATGTCCATTTACATAATGTATTATTCATACGGAATTTATGAATGGAGGCGCGTGTCATAATGGTTAGAGTCGTAGGAAATGGACTCATCGATCCGAGTTCAAATCCTAGACAAGGCTGTTTGCATTTCACACAACGTTAATACCCTTGGGAAGGTATGAATCCATATGTTCTCCCTCCGGGTATGGGTAAAATAGTATGGCAGACAGGGTTCTTTAACCTTGGAACGGTAACCAACCTAGGTGAAGGAAAACTCTGAATTTGAAAAACCGGAGGTCAGTCGTTTATTGTGTTTGTGACATTCCTTACACCAATTATTTCCTATCGACTGTGCCAAAAAAGAGCGGATGGTCCAAACAAGCCTTCACCACTATAAAAAAAAAAAAACACTGTGTAGGTTGTTCATTGGATGAAACCTCATGCGTCGAAAATCGACGGAGAGAACATTTTATTTAATGAACCCCACTCAATTTTCATATAGTATTACTGATAGATTATATATGAAAGCCGCCCTTCCAAGGGCACCTAAGCAGTTATCCCCGCCCGATCGCACACTTCGGGGTTATTACGCACCGGCCTTGCATGTATATATATAAAGTAAAGTAAAGTCGTTGGCGTGGCCTAAAGCTGGTATCAGCCAGACAGCGAGTGAGTCTATCCCCTTTTCAAAAGCGCCAGACCAAGGAGATTGTTTTTGGTGTCTGAGGTAGAGCGCCACACCTACCACCAGCTCCTCATTTTACCGCACAGATCCCTGTGCTACTCATATGCTGGGTTTGCGATGGCCGGTATCGAACAAGGATCCTTGTGGTTCCTAATCGGACACTCTACTGACTGAGCTAAACCGGACATGCAGTCTTTTGATAAAATGAAGACGAAATATTAATTGAATCAATTGTTGGTATTAGATTGTCTACCTTTCGATTTATATTTTCACATTTTCTTGGATATTTTCCATACTCTTGTTTCTTCATATATATATATATATATATATATGTGTGTGTGTGTGTGTGTGTGTGTGTGTGTTCGCGCATGCGTAAAATCAGTCAATAAATAGACATCATTACTTTACTCAGATTTAACATTTGATAAAGACATATTCATTGATAAATACTAGTCAGTCCAAAACATGGTAAGATCTAACATCAAGCAGTATTGAAAATAGAAATCTATCTCATCTAATGAAGAGAGAAAAACCAGTGAGTCTGGTTCAGGTTGACCGAGCACATTGATTGATGTCTTTGTACAATAAAACGAGAAGTTAAAACTATTCCCGCTACAAAGAAACGTGTAGATGGCTCCCGTGCTGTAATGGTTATGGTCATGGTAATTAGACACAGTGGCACTTTTATAGACTCGTCGTGTAATGGTTAACGTCGTAAGAAAAGGACACGGCGACACGAGTTCGAATCTTGGACAAGACTGAAATTTACAAAGCGCAATTTTTTTCAATAGATCACTAATTAGGACTGAGCCTATTCTAGTAATAACCACCCCAAGCGGGATTTCACAGGTTTGAATTCAGAGTTTTCCATCTCTTAGATTGGTTGCCTACCCAAGGTTAAAGAGCCCAGTTAGCCCTACTATTTACCCATATTTTTCCCAAGGGCATTAGCGCTATGTGAACTGTAGCTTCGTTCAGGATTTGAACTCTGGTCGACGAGTCCATTTCCTACGACTCTAACCATTACACCACGCGCCTCTAACAACCCTTAGGAGAGGTATGCATCAAACTACTCTCTTTTCAACTATGAATAAATAGTAGGGCGGACTGGGCTCTTTAAATATATCAGCCGATCTGAGAGAAGAAAAACTGAATTCAAACCTGTTAAACCCCGCTTAATTTTGACTTAAATTGACCTAGTGTCACAATCCGTTTCTGTGGAGGGGTTAGGTAAATACATACCCTAGAGAGGGTTGCCAAGACACTCATGACCTTGTCGAAGGATGCTGTTGTTCTATCAACAATGTAGCAACGATAGATGGGACTGGGACCGCCTAAGTGCAGATTCGTAATTAATTCAGCTCACGGAAGGCGAGTGCAGTTATCTTCAACATAACTAATGATTATAGAAAAGTAGGCAGAACTAAACTTGTCCAACATGTCAATGTTCAGCTGGGAAAAGAATGGATAATTGAAATGATATGCAGACCTTTAATATTTTGGCACGCTGTGTTATTTGTAGATGAGTCATCTTTTCATTTATTCATTTTTCGAACAACTGATTGGTTGTTTGGTGTTTAACGGTATATCAACCCTTGTGGGTTATTTAATACCAATTCTTATATATAAATACCGATATATATATATATATATACTAGCAAATATATGCCCCGGGTGCAAGTATTTTAGTTAAATTTTATAATAAAATATCATATTAAATTAGAAAGGCTAATGAAACTGAATAAGAATGTAGATAAAAAGATTTTGAACAGAGGGGGTATGATTGAAAAATAGAACAACTTTGAAACTAACTCTTCCATCATTTTCCCTTACTCCCGTCTTTCATTGGTAAATTTTCCTAATTAAACTGTTTAGTTAAAATAGGAAGTAAAGAATAATATTACAGTTATTTCTTCTTGTTAAGGGATTTCTTTTAAGATTTATTGAAGAGATTTTTGCTCATATTCAATAAGATAAAACCAAACAATTAGAAATCAATAATACTAAGCATATATTTATTAAAATCAATTTTTTAAGATCAATATGCAAATTAGCCTTCCCATTCACACTGTAAACCTCTATTTTGTTGTATATATAAATACAATTGCATGTTATTAGTATGTAGATATGGTCAAAAGTGTAAAACAATTTTATTAATAATTGAGGTTTAAATAAAAATAAAATCATGGAGAATATGATGTAAATAACGAAAGGAATTGTGACTTGTATAGTAATATAGTTTCGGTTACAGACAGACAAACCCACAATCTCCATTATAATAAGATATATATATATACAAGGTGTGTCAAAAAATATCGAGATTTTTGCACTTTTTGACACACCTCGTATTCTGAAAAAAAAAGTTCCATTCATTCTTCATTTCTATCTTGGTAAGTACAGTTTTAGCGTCTATGTCACATCACAACCGTTTGTCTTAGCGTTCCTCATAATTTCAAACGTCCAAAGAACGCTAGTTTTTCATTCAACATTTTTTAAATAGATTGACCGAAGAAACAAAAGACTCTCACAGTCTTCGTATTCGCTGTGATAATTTTTTTTCCTCAAATTAACATAAGCCCTGATGAAGATCTATTGAAACAGATAGAAACACTGCAGCGTTGGCGAAATAAACATCACTCGTTTTATCAACTTGTGTTTTTTCAATTTTTCACTGTTACATACTGTCGGATTCACTTCCATTTTCTCTTCACACACACACACACACACACATATATATATATATATCATCATCATGTCGCGCTTTTAGCGCGGATATCCATGACAATCTCTCTCCATCCGTCCCTATCGCTCATCATTCTCGGGAGGTCCTCTATGCAGCATCCTGCATCCGCACAGAGCTGATCAACGTACGTTTTTGCTGGTCGGCCCACATTGGCTTGTCCATGTGCTGGCTTCCACAGGAGGACGTCGCTTATAAGTTCGTCCTTGCTTCTCCAGCAGTGCCCGAGTGTCTTGTCCGTCTCACTCGGATGGTTTGGGTGATATGTGGTAGGTGGCCGTACAGAGCACGAAATGTCGGCCTGTACGTGAACTCTGATAAAACTGAGTTCATGTCTTTCAAAAACAAAAGCGACATCTCAACCATCGATGGCAAACTCCTAAACTCTGTAGAACAATTTAGATACTTAGGCAGTAACATCTCCTCCACAGAAAACGACATTAATGCACGCATAGGAAAAGCATGGGCCGCTATAAATAAACTATCGATCATATGGAGGTCCAATCTCACAGACAAGTTAAAGAGACAGTTCTTCCAGGCCGTTGTCGTGTCAGTACTACTGTATGGCTGCACCACCTGGACCCTAACTAAGCGACTAGAGAATAAACTAGATGGGAGCTGCACAAGAATGCTGCGGGTGATCATGAACAAGACGTGGAAACAGCACCTATATATATATATATATATATATATATATATATATATATATATATATATAGTCAGTGTATCACTATTATTATCAACATTATTTTTATAACTAATAGTTTCGTTAGGATAATCGGCGCCTTCGTAATAATTCTCATCATATCATCATCGTTCACTTTTGTTCCTATTCACCCAATTTCTAAGCATGATGGAAAACGAGCTTGTTATTTTATACATTTGTATTCCCTTCGTTGTATTTATCATATCAACTTCTCTTAAAGAAGATTTTGTTCAGCACTAAACGAAATGAAGGTGAAAAACGAAACCAAATCTTTCTCATAAACATTAAATGCGTTTTGTAAATCAGGTATTACAAACCAAACGCAAAAAGAAAAATGGATGAGCCACGAAATGTTCAAATTGAAAATGTTAACCATTGCTGTAATAGGATTTGCACAAGTTGACTGGTGCGACGCGATAAGACTTTGCTCAATGCTTTTTCTTGACTTAAAAAAAAAGATGTCTGCATTGGATAAATCATTAACTAAACAAGCTTTTTATTTTGTTGTTCCTTTTATAATTCGTTTTTTTTTTTTTTTTTTACTGGATTCCTGGAAACAGAAAGACAGACAGACAGACAGACAGATTTGCTGTCTAAACGGATTAAGTAAATTGATTAAAACCCGTCATTTCTTGAATTGTTCATTATTACAGATCAACCAAATGACTGGTATTCACTGCGACGGTGGTGAATACTAAATATCTCTTATTATAATGGAGATTGTGTGTTTTCCTGTCTGTAACCGAAACTATATTACTACACAAGTCACAATTCCCTTAGTTATTTACGTCACATTCTACATAATTTTATTTTTATTTAAACCTCAATTATTAATAAAATTGTTTTACATTATTAATACTGTTGACCCTACCTACAAACTGATAACATGCAATTGTATTTATATATACAACAAAATAGCTGTTTACAGTCTGAACGGGACAGCTAATTAACATTAATATAGAAAATTTGATTTTAATAAATATGTGCTTATTATTGATTTCTAATTGTTTGATTTTATCTTAATGAATATGAGCAAAAATTCGGGGATACATCTTAAAAGAAACCCATCAACAAGAAGAAATAACTTTAATTCTAATCTTTACTTCCTATTTTAACTAAATAGTTAAATTAGGAAAATTAGGAAAATCTAGCAATGAAGACGGGAGTGATGAAAGAGTAAGTTTTAGTTGTTCTATTTTTCGATTATACCCCCCCTCTGTTTCAAATCTTTTTATCTGCATTTTTATGTAGTTTTCTAGTTTAATATAATATTCTATTACATTAAAACTTAAATACTTGCACCCAGCGGAGGGTGCATATATGTGCTAGTTTATTTGTTTTGTTTGTTTTGTTTTGTTTTACGGCATATCAACCTCAGTGGGTCATTTAATACCGATAAAGTTTTGAAATAAATCAATTCTTAATGGATAATACATTTTTTTTTATAAATACATTTTTCTATTTAACCCATAGATGGGACCCTAACAGGTACTACCACTCCGGGTCTGAGTGGACTAGGGAGCAATGGTGATGAAAGGGTGCTCCACATTCCCCAAACCTCCAAAACTGGAACCTCACCATCAGATAGAGTTTAACGTCATTCCCAGGACATGTAGACCCGCAGCCACCGCCTTCTAGCACCCATATGATAAAAAGGGTTGGGGCTTGCCATAAGGGCAATAGGGTTGGGAAAATCATATAGGTGCTATGGCTTGACGTGACCAGCCGATTGATCGGAGGGGGCCTCTCCGACCGCCCGTCTAGCCCAAGATAGGTCCAAAGTGGAGTATTGCATGTCATGAACTGCTCAAACACAATCAACGACCGACCTCTGGAATTTTGAATTCAGAGTTATCCCTCTCCTAGACTGATTACCTACCCAAGGCTGAAGGGCCCAGTCTGCCCTACTATTTAACCCATAGCTGGAGGGAGAATATATGGATTCATACCTTTCCCGGGTATTAGCGCTATGTGAAATGCCAACAGCTTCGTCTAGGAATTGAACTCGAATCGACGAGTCCATTTCCCACGACTCTAACCACTAGCCCACGCGCCTCCAAGATTTGATCGAAATGAGAATAACATCATATAAAGTGGAGGGGGAGTTCAGAGGATGGTGGTTTGTGTGGGAAGATGAGAAGAGGATGTTGCTAGGTGCTTTGAATAAAGTCAGACTGAAGATGTTCTTCGCGTCAGAAGGACGAAATATTTCTCTCCTACTTGGACTTATTTGAGTCATTATTTTTGTTCACTTTTCCTTTTACCTCACCTCATACTGTCGGATTTTACTCCAACCCTCCTATCTTCATATATATATATATATATATAAAGATAAAAAGCTTTCATCCGTTTGGCTTTAATCAGAAAACAGACCCATTTTAACAAGAGCAATAAAACTGTCTACACCTACGAGGGTGGCCTATGTCACCTAAATAAACAAACACTGACCACCACGCATCAAACAATCCACTTTTGACCCAATTAAAAATCTAGAAGTTATGCGCACAGTACCGAGATACATACACACACTCACATTCACACACATATATGTATGCACACACGTACATTTATATGTATACACATATAGTCATATACACAACTCACATGAACCCTCCCTCACATATATAAGAGCATTAAAAAAATAACCCACCTCATAAAGGTTCTTCACGGAACAAATGGACATGCTACTACTAACACACTCGTCTGCCCGGATTTTAATAGCATGTCAAACCCTCAAAAACACTTTAATTTTTATAGTTCTTCTATAATGCTCCCTTTCAAAAAATCTATAAACAATTTCTTCAAATAAGGAATTTTCTCCTGACGATGACCTAAGGTCGAAACTAGTTGAGAATAAACAACATACAAGAAATATTCCTGATTGTCTTATTACTTTTTGTTCATACTATATATATATATATATATATATATATATAATGAAACGGTATACTGAAAATCCGAATGACTTGTTCGACTTTTGCTGATCCAGCTTCCAGACTTTTTTGTTCACATTGTGCAGTATTTACTTATAGATATAGAAAACTGTTATCAATATATTATATATATATATATATATCTTATTATAATGGAGATTGTGTGTTTTTCTGTCTGTAACCGAAACTATATTAGTACTCAAGTCACAATTCCCTTAGTTATTTACATCACATTCTCCATGATTCTATTTCTATTTAAACCGCAATTAATAATAAAACTGTTTGACATTATTAATACTGTTGGCCTTACCTAAATGCTAATAACATGCAATTGTATTTATATATACAACAAAATACCAGTTTTCAGTGTAAACGTAAAGCTAATTTGCATATTGATATTAAAAAAACTGATTTTAATAAAAATGTGCTTGGTATTATTGATTTCTAATGTTTGGTTTTATCTTAATGAATATGAGTAAAAATCTCTTCAATAAATCCTAAAAGAAATTCATTAACAAGAAGAAATAACTGTAATTTTATTCTTTACTTCCTATTTTAACTAAATAGTTAAATTAAGAAAATTTAGCATTGAAAAACGGAAGTGATGAAAGAGTAAGTTTCAGTTGTTCTATTTTCCAATTATACCCCCTCCGTTTCAAATCTTTTTATTTGAATTCTTAATTAGTTTCATTAGCATTTCTGATTTAATTTAATATTTTATTACATTTAAACTTAAATACTTGCACCCGGAGGGTGCATATATTTGCTAGTATAATTTATATTGATAACAGTTTTCTATATTTATAAGTAAATACTGCACAATGTGAACAAAAAAGTCTGGAAGCTGGATCAGCAAAAGTCGAACAAGTCATTCGGATTTTCAGTATATCGTTTCATTTTATTACTTACACATGAAGAGTTGTTACATCTTTTACCAGATGTGTAAATAAGATATCATAAGGTCATTCCGTTAGAGTGAATGTAGAATGTGACTTTGTTACGAAAGGTAATCTTTATAGATTGCTTTCATGTTACATGAAGCGTCACAGTTAGCAAAGCATTTAATTATCAACCGCTGACTTCAAATATTTCAACTCGAAAAGTAAACTACTATGAAAGCTGAGTTAATAGTTAATCGAAAAAGAAGAAAGAAGAAACTGCCATACAAGTAATTCAATTTACATGACGTCTCTGAATAAAACAGTTTCAAACTACTTTCGAGATTTATAGTTAGCTAGCTAGCAAGATAGATAGATAGATCAAAAGATATTTTTGTAAATCTTGTCGAATTTCGTAGAGAATGGGCAGTGTGTACTGGTTCTGTCGGAGGGAAATCGTTAGCATATATCGCTGATGAGACTTAATAAAGTTGAAACAGTCTGTACGATATTCTACACACCGAGTAATTCTTTGCGAAATTCACTTGTCATTATTATCTTCTATAATTATGGAATTTTATGCGATATGCGCATTGTAATTGCATTTAAGCAAAAATATAAGTATTAATATATACTTTATTCAACAATGCTTCTAAAATAAAAACAAATATCCAAAAATCTTATTTCCTTCGCCGAAGAGCTTAAAGCTCGAGTTTGTTATTGTTCACTCAACGGCCCCTTGCCTCATATGGTAGAGACGTCTCAGTATCATTGACAGGTTAATTTCGCAGGAATTTCTCCGTGCTGTACCGTGGCTGAATAAGTATAGTTTCTGAATATCCTGCTGAAGTCCCGGTTTCGATTTCTGTCAGAGGGAAATCGTTAGTATATATCGCTGATAAGACTTAATAAAGTTGAAACAGTCTGTACGATATTCTACACACCGAGTAATTTTTTGCGAAATTCATTTGTCATTATTATCTTCTATAATTATCGAATTTTATGCGATTGTATGTGCATTGTAATTGCCTCCAAACAAAAATATAAATATTAATATAATATATATATATATATATATATATTGCTTGAAGGCGATTACAATGCGTATATCGTATAAAATTCGATAATTATTGAAAATAATCATGACAAACGAACTTGGCAAATTTCGTGCCCTACGTAGAACATCGTACAGCTTTTTCAACTATATTAAGTCTCATCAGCGATGTATACTTACGATTTCCCTCCGACAGAAATCGAAACCGGGAACCCAGCAAGCAGAATCAGAAACTCTATCCCTGAGCCACCGATAAGTATCACACGATACATGCGAAATTAACTTGTCGATTTCTGTCGGAGGGAAATCATAAGTATACATCACTGATGAGACGTAATAAAACAGCTGTACGATGTTCTACGTAGGGCACAATATTGGCCGAGTTCGCTTGTCATGATTATTTTCAATAATTATCGAATGTTATACGATATACGCATTGTAATTGCTTTCAAGCAAAAATATATATATAAATAATAATATACTTCTAAAGCAAATTATCAAATCTTATATATATATATATATATATATATATATATATATATATATATAATATATATATATATATATATATATATATATTCAATTAAAATCGAATGATTTAAAATCTTCGAATGGTTTAAAACCCCGAAGATTAGCGAATAGCGAGAAACTTGAGTCAGTCTGTTTTAAACCATTCGAGTTTAATCGTATTTTGTGCTGTTTTTATTGAGCACTTTTACACGTTTTTAGTGCAAAAATCCCGAAGTATGTAAGTTTTTAAATATATATATATATATATATATATATATATATATATATATATATTTCGTGTTTGATGTAAAATCAATTTAATCATTTATTATTATTATTATTATTATTATTATTATTATTATTATTATTATTATTAAAATTAATATTATCATATTTATTTGTTTATTTACTTATTTATATCTAATTCAATTTATCTTTTTATATTTTATGATATTTTTAAATATATATATATATATTTAATTTTTTTTCCTTAACAACTAGTGTGCAATGGCTTGTGTGTTTGTATGTGTGGGCGGGATGTTGGGCTATAGATTTGAGTGCGTGTTTCGTATCAGTCTTCTCGTTGTAGATTTGTTTCATTAGTAATTCTCCATTGTGCATATGGGTATGTGTTTCGTGCGTGTAGTGGTCTTGTGGTGCTACCTATGTAAAATTGGTTACATATATTACATTTTGTGCGGTATACCACATTCACTTCGTGGCACATACCTGTTTCGTGGATGGGACAGTTCGTTAGTGTCTAAGAGACACTAACGAACTGCCCCATCCACCTAACCAATACATACACAATGCTTCAAGCAAATTATGAAACTCTCTTATATATATACTAGCAAATATATGCACCCTCCGGGTGCAAGTATTTAAGTTTAAATGTAATAAAATATTAGATTAAATCAGAAAGGCTAATGAAACTAATTAAGAATTCAGATGAAAAGATTTGAAACGGAAAATAGAACAACTGAAACTTACTCTTTCATCACTTCCGTTTTTCAATGATAAATTTTGCTAATTTAACTATTTAGTTAAAATAGGAAGTAAAGAATAAAATTACAGTTATTTCTTCTAGTTATTTCTTCTAGTTAATGAATTTCTTTTAGAATTTATCCCTGAGATTTATGTTCATATTCATTAAGATAAAACCAAACAATTAGAAATCAATAATACCAAGCATATTTTTATTAAAATCAGTTTTTTTAATATCAATATGCAAATTAGCTTTACGTTTACACTGAAAACTGGTATTTTGTTGTATATATAAATAAAATTGCATGTTATTAGTATTTAGGTAAGGCCAAATTTATTAATAATGTCAAACAGTTTTATTATTAATTGAGGTTTAAATAGAAATAGAATCATGGAGAATGTGAAGTAAATAACTAAGGAAATTGTGACTTGAGTAGTAATATAGTTTCGGTTACAGACAAAAAAACACACAATCTCCATTATAATAAGATATATATATATATATGTGTGTGTGTGTGTGTGTGTGTCTGTGTCTGTGTCTGTTAGGGTAGCTAAGACATGAAGTCAACAGCTCTTATGCGATGTTTAAAACAACCCAAACTTGTTTTGAAAATCGCATAGGAGATAAACAGACAGTTACCAAACACCGTCGGATTTTTCGCTATCCTAACTTAGATATACATGCTCTATCAATGATATTGAGCAGTATTTATTTATAAATATAGCAAACTGATATTATATATATATATATATATATATATATATATATATATATATATATATATATATATATATATATATATAAAGTACAAAGTATATTTATATTTTAGGTACAAAAGTACATACAATGTATAGGTGATAGATTTTCACTGAATGAAATAAATAAAGTCAGATTGAGTGATATATATATATATATATATATATATATTATATATATATATATATATATATATATATATATATATATCACTCAATCTGACTTTATTTATTTCATTCAGTGAAAATCTATCACCTATACATTGTATGTACTTTTGTACCTAAAATATAAATATACTTTTGTACTTTTTATATATATATATATATATATATACATATATATATATATATATATATATATATATGCGTGTGGGGGTGGTGAGGGGGGTCTTACCAATTTTATAAGTAGAAAACATTAAATTTGCATTATTTAAAGAAAGGCACCTGGTGTAATGGTTCAAAATGGACTCGACGACCCGAGTTCGGTTCCTAGACGAGGTGGATTGCATTTCAGATTTGAAAAAGGCATGTATCCAACTATTCTCTCGCCACCTATGGGAAAATTGTAGGGCAGACTTGACTCTTTAACATTGTCTAGGTAACCAATATAGAGAAGGGAAATCTAAATTCCAACTCGTTAAACCCCCGCTTATGAAATTGTATCACATCTTACTCGTGAGAGGAGTTTGTAAATATTATATATATATATATATATATATATATATATATATATATATATATATATATATATATAAATATATAAATATATATATATATATATATTTACTTCTTTGCCTACCAAATTTCTCCCGAATTTTCTTTGTATTTTTACCTGTGTGATGGGATATTTCAAAATTCACTATCTATTCACTTCAGAATTCATTCTATTCAAATAAAGTTCTATTATTATTATTGTAATCTAAATCCTTCTGCTCAGTTATAATGGCATGTGCGATAAAGGCTGCCAAGCGGATTACGGTAGGATTGCAGTGGTGGAGAGACAGTTTAAAGTTGGTAAAGAGGTAAAGAAAGTCTTCTTTTTTTTTTTTTTTTTTTTGCTTCGCTTCTTCGTGAACAGGTTTGTATTTTACGTTCAGTGAAACTAGAAAAGATACTTTAGATCGTCAATTGTTCCCAATTGTGACAGATTTACTTTTCAGTCCAGTTTTAAAGTTAAACTTATGACTTAGATTTAATTGCCCGATTTAGTAGTATTTTTAAGGGCATATCAACATTCGTGGGTTATTTAATGGCAAAGCCATCCTCGTAAAACAAATGTAGACGTATGATTTAACCCATAGCTGGGAAGATAAGGATGTTCGTACCTTTAGTCCATAAGTGAACGTAATAGCGCGACTGGAGTTCGAACCCGCTTAATACGATGTCGTAGCAAGATTTCTAATGATTCGGGGAGTTTCCGTTGCGTCGTGGCTAATGTAGAGCAACGGACACTCCCCCGAATCATTAGAAATTCTGTATTCAGACACTATATTTTCAAAAGATAAATCAACAAGGGGTCATTTTTTTTTTTTTTTACCTTCAACAGAATTCAATTAAAAAAATGTATTTTTAGTGTGTAAATTTTATTTTTAAACGCGTGCAAAATTTACTAGCGAAAAAAAAAACGGTTTTCAACTGTATATTGAGTCACCAGGTTTTTGTTTGGAATTTAGTTTGAACTTAGTAATAAAAGAAAGAAAGAAAGAAGAAAGAAAAGAATGAAAGAAAGAAAGAAAGGAATAGGGAGGGAGAGAGAAGGAGAAATAGAGATAGTGTGTGTGTGAGCGAGAGAGAGAGAGGGGGGAGGAGAAAGAGAAAAAGAAACAGGGAACACGTAATAAAGTACATCCCGTTTAGACACGAACCCCGGGTAAAATTTCTATTTTAAATGATCCATTACCATGCCGTCTTTATCGTATTCCGTGTTCTCACTAACAGAAGTATACTGGCTACTGCAATACGTACAAATGGTTGAATAACGTTTGAAGGCAAGCGAATGTGTTGGTGATTAAGTGTTCGTTGATAAAGAGCACGGCACCGAAGATGGAAGAGATTACAGAGACGCTAGCATCGTCTTGAGGCTGGGAGTGGGGGGTGGGGGGTGGCGGTGACTAGCCCTGTAGTTGTTGATGGATTGGGTTTACGCAGAATCTCATTTCTTAAAGTGTCACTGATCTTATGAGCATTGTCAGAAATTAGACGTTTGAATGGTCGAATATGAATATGAACATTTCTAAGAAAATCAAAAATAGTACAAACAGAGTACCTAACAATAAAGAAATCATTGTGGTTTTGTTTAATAGTTTGTTTTTTCTCTGAATGTTTGAGATAAGGCTTGATGATTAGTATTATCTGCGTTATTCGGACTATTGTCCTCTCTTTATTGTTTTTTTTACAACGTTTCGGCCGATATACCTTCCGGCCTTCTTCAGGTATTTCTTGTCGGACTCGGGAACATTCTTTTCGAACTCGGGAACTTTTTTGTCGTAATCGGGAGCTATCACGGAACTTTGAACTTAACCCTTTATTCAGTCCACGGGGGGTATCCTGTTCTCATTCCGCTAACCATAGCTGGGGTAGGAGTTGTGTTAATTATTTTTCTATGTTACTGCCTCTACTCAGGATTGAACCCAGAATCCAGAGATAACTGTCACTTAGAACTGTCTTAACCTAACTACCTTAGTTTTTTTATGAAGATATCATCATAACGTTGATTTATTGTCAAAACACTTTTGTTTTGCTGAGGGAATCTTAGTGGCTTGTAGGTATTTCGGTAATTTTCACCTTTAGTTGTTAAAATTCCTAGCAAATAAGGCAATTAGAGTAACCTCCCTTGACTTTTACTTTAAACTAAGCCGGTAGCTATTTTGAAAGTCCTCGTGCGAAATAAACAAATCTTAGAAACTTTTTCGAAAAAAAATGCAACTGCATGCTTTAACACAAAAATATCATAAAATGTGTTTCTTAATAACAATTAAGTTCATTTCAGCCAATTTTATGCTAGGAATTTAGTCAACTGACTTTCACTTTGAAACAAGACAGTAGCCATTTTGAATGTGTCCGTACGAAATATACACATCTTAGAATCGTTTCGAAAACAATACAACTGCATGCTTTAGCACAAAAATATCATAAAATGTGTTCTTAATAACAATTAAGTTCATTTCAGATAATGCGCACGCACAATTTTATACTAGGAATTTTAACAACTAAAGTTGAAAATTACCGGTATTTCACCCAACCTGTTTGTCACGGGTAGGATGTGACACAAGGCCAAAAGTATGGGACATCCAGCGAGGATCGAACATGCTATTCACCAGTGATAGATCGACGAGACTAATTTTCTAGCCATCTTATTATAATGGAGATTGTGTGTTTTTCTGTCTGTAACCGAAACTATATTCCTACTCAAGTCACAATTCTCTTAGTTATTGACATCACATTCTCCATGATTTTATTTTTATCTAAACCTCAATTATTAATAAAATTGTCTTACATTATTAATACTGTTAACTATGTCTACATACTGACAACATGCAATTATATTTATATATACAACAAAATAGCGCTTTACAATGTGAACGCGAAGGCTAATTTGCATATTAATATTAAAAATGTGATTTTAATAAATATGTGCTTAGTATTATTGATTTCTAACTGTTTGATTTTATTTTAATGAATATAAGCAAAAATCTCTTCAATGAATCTTAAATGAAATCCATTAACAAGATGAAATAACTGTCATTTTATTCTTTACTTCCTCTTATAACTAAATACTTAAATTAGAAAAAATAACAATGAAAGACGAGAGTGATGGAAGAGTAAGTTTCAGTTGTTCCATTTTTTATTATACTCCCTCTGTTTCAAATCTTTTTATCTGTATTCTTATTTAGTTTCATTAGCCTTTCTAATTTAATGTAATATTTATTACATCAAAACTTAAATACTTGCACCCGGAGGGTGCATATATTTGCTAGTAACACCAAAATAGAACATCCAACTGGCCGGACACGTCTAGTTATTTATCCAATCCGTCCACCACGGGTAGGATGTGACACAAGGTCGCAAGTATGGAACATCCAGCCAATAATGAACTTGCTATTCAATAGTAATGGATCTGCGAAACTATCTTGCCCATCTTTAAGCCACAATGGGTCGCCTTTTTACCCAAGACGTTCGCCACGGGTTTGATGTGACATAAGGTCATAATTATGGGAAACCCAGCAAAGACTGAACTCGCTATTTAGTAGTAATGGATCTGTGAGACTAGCTTGAAACACCCTTTTACAGTAAAGAAAAATTTCCTGGCGTAGCGGTCAGTAAAGAAAGTTATTCTTGACAGACTTTTTAGACTTGAAAGGACCCATCACCATACACGACCTCGTATACATTAACCCTTCATCATTCTGAATAAGAATAAAAATAGAGATTCAAAAAGTCAGGACTTAGTCGGGACTTTTTGTTGAAATGACAAAAACCTAAAATTTCTTTATATACCAAATGGTAAATATAATATATATATATATTATATATATAATATATATATATATATTTACTCATTCGTAAATACATTCAAATACGTTTATGTATAAGAATAATAATATAGACAAATGCACACCTACGAACACAGTACATACGGATAATCTTATAATATGTTCATACATACTTGTGAAGGTAGCCAGATAGATAGATAGATATTTTCAATTGTGCTGGCTATTTTGTGTATATTTAATATTAACAAATGTTTTGCCTAAAATTGCTCTCTCTCTCTCTCTCTCTCTCTCTCTCTCTCTCTCTCTCTCTCTCTCTCTCTCTCTCTCCGTACAGGCCCGGGACTTATTGAGTGATATATATATATATATATATATATATATATATATATATATAATCCAAAAGTCCAGAGAAGTAATCTTCCTTGAGTCGGTAGATTTATACTATTTGTCTAAGCTCCCTGAAATAGACTATAAGGCTAAATCTCTAAGTCTGTTGTTATTTCTTTACTCATATATATATATATATATATATATATATATATATATATATATATATATATATATACAGAGATGCTAATAGGTACTCATCCTAAGACCCTGAAGTACAAAAATCTAAAAGAAAGCAGTAAAATCGTATCCATGCCTCCCAGTGTTTTTCGTTTTACTTCCCTCATCAATTCAAGCTAACTGTAAATACATTGCAATAGTTTCTCAGAAACGAATTACACAGGATAGGTTACAAAGTAGGAGCTAGACGGCTTTAGTTGTGACGCATAAATTTTCCCGGGGACTCATTCAAAGCAAATAGGTGCGTTCAAAGACGCACTAAATCAAAAAGGTATCAGCATCCCTATATATATATATATATATATATATATGTGTGTGTGTGTGTGTGTGTGTGTGTGTGTGTGTGGAGTTTTCTATCAAAATAGAATCCTCAATTGACCAGGGGTTTGTAAGACAATTTGTGATTTTACAATCACTGTGTTTTGGGGCGTTCCATCATGGTGTAAGGGTTAGCAAGCTAGTCTCGTCGATCTATTACTACTGAATAGTTTGGATGCTCCATAGTGGCGACCTTGTGTCACATCCTACCCGTAACGTACATGTTAGAATAATGCATACAATTACTGTGTAATGAAAAGTGTGAAAGAGGTTGCGCGCATCTTTACGGGGAAAAGGGTGTTTACAATATTCATGAACTTAGCCACCAGGCCAAATTGATAGAGAGTAATGAACTGTTTTCTGACACGTGCACATCAATTATTGTGCCATTGTGAAAGATTTTTCTTACGTTTTACCATCAGAATATTTCCTGTTTACATTGAACTGAGCAGATTGTAATATTGATTTTATCTGCTGTATATTTTAACTTGCAAAGAATTCCAACGTTTCTAAATAAAAACGAATATAAGTATTTTGTGCAGATTATGTTAATACGCGGATAGCAAAGGCATGGTCGGCCACAAATAGATTATCGGTCATATGGAGGTCCGATCTCCCTAACAGGCTGAAGCGACAGTTCTTCCAGGCTGTGGTTGTGTCGGTGCTGTTATATGGTTGCACCACCTGGACCCTAACTAAACGTCTTGAGAATAAGCTAGATGGGAGCTGCACAAGGATGCTGCGTGCAGTCTTGAACAAGTCATGGAAACAGCACCCCACAAGGAAACAGCTATACGGTCACCTGCCCCCTATCTCACAAACTATCCGAGTGAGACAGACAAGGCATACAGGACACTGCTGGAGAAGCAAGGATGAACTCATAAGCGACGTTCTCCTGTGGAAGCCAACACATGGACATGCAAGTGTGGGGCGCCCAGCAAGGACCTACATTGACCAGATATGTGAAGATGCTGGCTGTTCCGCAGAGGAGCTCCCAGGTGCAATGAATGATAGGGAGGGTTGGCGTAAGATTGTTGTCGATACCCGTGCTACATGCGCGACATGATGATGATGATGATTATTAACTTCTATCTAATTTTCAGCTTTACTTACGCTTTCTCACAATCCCTCACCGGGTCTTTACCTGAGACCTAGGATGGGGGAAGGTAGTTAATATATGTATTTTATGTCTCTTTTTTCTTTCTTTTTTTCCTTTTTTTTGGGGGTGGGATTTTTTTATGTTACTTTTTCACTCACATTGATAGTAAGTAATTTGCTAAGGAGATGAGCAGTTTCGCAAAGTGCAATATTTTGCATTTCGCGTAGGCTGGAACTGCCAGGTATCTTGTTAATGTATTTATCCATCCCTTTTTTGATAATATCCAGGGCTCCGTCCATTATAACTAGTACGTAGTAGTAGTAATAATATATATATATATATATATATATATATATATATATATATGCAGGACATTCGAAATAGAGCAATTAAATACATATCAATAAAACTGTTAAACTCTTTGCCTACCAAATTTCCCTAACGGCTGTACCAAATTTTATTTTATTTTTAACCTGTATGATGGAGTATTTCAAAGTTCACTATCTATTCACCTAGACAGTCTTATAAAGCCATATTATTAGATGCCAGTGGTGTTCACATTGGGATCTTTTCAGTCTAAACAAGTAATACGTGCGACAGCCGCTGCAAGTGGTTTACGGTAGATTCGCAGTAGTGAGAAAAGCACTGTGATCGGCTGAAAGTATGCAAATTTTTTGCGTCGATTGAAAATATCAAATTTGCTCAATTTGTTATATTTTGAAAGCATCGCTAATTGATCGAGTAATTATAGTTCAGCTTAATTATCAATCTATGCATTTATGTAGGATCCGGTTGTTATATATATATATATATATATATATATATATATATATGTGGTGTGTGTGTGTGTGTGTGTGTGTGTGTGTGTGTGTATATTGTAAGTGTGTTTGTGTATGCTTCACTTGTTTGTCATACAAATAAAGATTAAAAAATAAAAATACTGAGGTTTTTTTTAGCATGACAAAATGTGAGTGTAGATGTTCAAACTAGACTAATGTTTAAAAAATATTATTGACTTACCAGTCATGTTAAAATTGATATTGTAAGTGATATTGACCTCGGGAGATTTATATTAATTGCTATATTGCCAGTTAAGGCAGATGTTATTTTTTTTATTTTTTTTTTTTGTAATTAATGGATTTTTATTGGATGGTGGTTTATGTGTTAAATAATATTTAGAAAATTATTTATTCATTTAATATTTTAACTAAAAGTAAATTAGATAATTCTTAAATTGGGGCGAGTCGTAGGTAAATTGAATTTTTTGATTTTTTTTTATATGTAGGGTATTGAGTGGGTTAGGTACTGGTGTGTGATTTGTTTTTTTTTTTCTGCGGGGAGAGGGGCAGGCTGATAGGGTATATATATATATATATATATATATATATATATATATATATATATATATATATATATATAATGTTGAATATAGATTAGTTTCTGGCACTACATAAAGATTTTATCGATTCATGACTCAGCGAGTGAGCAGTTGCTTCCAGACATTTCATACGAGCCTCACCTTTACACACCGTTGTAGGATTCTGGGTTTTCAGCTTCTTCATTGATTTTGCCGCACGTCTACACAACTAAGCGAGCGCGCACGTGTCGTGTGTGTGCGTGCGTGTGCGTGTGTGTGTGTGTGTGTGTGTGTGTGTGTGTGTTGCTAGCACGTTTTCCTCAGCCACTACACAATAGTTTTACCTTTACTGGATGTGTATGAATAAGTCTTCCTTCGCTTTCCCTTCGCAATCTGCATTAGGGTTGACTCCCTCGTGTACCGTAAATCGTGGTCTGTTGAACGGGGAAGGCTTTTTGTTTAAGAGGTGCTCAATTTGTTAAATGCCCTCGGCACTGAATCCTCGTGCATCAAAGATTCGCGAAAGAGGTGTGCAATTTTATTGCAGGTCCAGGGCGGGGGGCGGTACAATCGACGTCGGCTACTTTTCTATATTTCAATATTCTAAATATATAGAATGATCTCAAAAATAGACTTAAAAAAAAAGTCAGGCCTGTTTTTTGTTGTTTTTTTTTTGTTATTTTTTTTTGGTGGGGTCTCTTTCTCTCTCTCTCTCTCTCCTCTCTCTCTCTCTCTATATATATATATATATATATATATATATAGAGAGAGAGAGAGAGAGAGAGAGAGAGAGACCCCAGCAAAAAAATTAACAAAAAAAAACAACAAAACACACACACACACACACATATATATATATATATATATGTGTGTGTGTGTGTGTGTGTGTGTGTGTGTGTGTAAAATGAAAATGGAAGTGAATCCGACGGTATGTTAAATATATATATATATATATATATTATATATATATATATATATATATATATGCACACACACACACACACACACACACACACATATATAATATATATATATGCACAGATATATATATATATATATGCACACACACATACACACATATATATATATATATATATATATATATATATATATATGCACAGACCGGACTTTCAATAAAAAAGGCTGGGTTTTTTTTGATCACCCTGTATATGCAGACTCCGATACATATATGTATATAAAATATGTCCGTATGTTAGTGCCTATATATATGTATGTGTGTTCATATACAGGCATACAAGAGTGTGAATATATTGTTTGGACGGCATTTAAGTATAATACACTAACCCCTATTGGGGGCAACCAGCGAGGATTGAACTCGCTATTCAGTGGTGGTTTCTTTAACTGATCAAAATGTATTAGAATGAATTATTTTCATAACTGGCTGTCTCCTATTAATGTTCCGCTTCCAACTGAAGTAATGATCTTACAAATAACATTCCTTAATAAACCTGATATATAATATATATATATATATATATATATATATATATATATATATATATATATATAAAGAAGCACACGTGGATTCCCTAATAACATCATATATACATATGTGTGTGTGTGTGTGTGTGTGTGTGTGTGTGTGTGTGTGGTGTGTGTGTGTTGTGTGTGATGATTATCTTCGTAGGAAATGGACTCGACAACACGAGTTCAAATCTTGGACGAGGCTGCTTGCATTTCACATAGTACTAATACCCTTGGGAAAGGTATGCATCCAACTATTCTCCCTCCAGCTATGAATAAATAGTAGGGCGTTATGTGCTCTTTAGCCTTGGTTAAGCTGGTTGCCTAAGACTCTGAATTCCGCTTAAAAATTGACTTTGTATCACATCCTATTCGTGCAAAGGGGTCGGTATATATATATATATATATATATATATATATATATATATCATGGGTGACTTTCGCTGGGTTTCGCAATTAATTTTGCTTATTCCCAAATTCTTTTCCAAGTTATGAAAATTGTCATCGCACCAAAATATCCGGCAAACAATCACCGAAAATAATCGTATTAATCAATACTTTGGAATCCAACATTTTGGGATTTCGCGCCCGGATTCGCCCCGGAATGTTTTTAATTTTCTCACAGAATCGGCCGGATTTCAAAATGGAGTAAAGTTAAAGAATGTGACTTACTGACACAATGACACACTGACATTCGCATTTATCATATTAGATTGAAAAACAAAGAAATAAACATTAATGTAAAAGCTATACGTCCCTCACCCAAGAGACATCGATTAAGATATGACAATAAAAATAAAGTTCCATACACCAATAACCATGAAAAATTATATCAAATCATTCCTGCATGGCTTCCTTCATAACGTGTCCATAATAAATGAATGCGATTTTAAAGAAGTGTGCTTAGATAATAAAAAAAATAATAAGGAAGTGACCAGAAAGATGAAAAGATGAGAAAAGAGAAAAGAGAAAAGAAGAAAAAGGGGAGAAGAAGAAAAAGGAATGTGAAGCAATAAAAAAAATAGATAAAAAGCAGAATTACTTGTCAAGATGAATTGCTGGAAATTAAAGAAAGTTAGAAAGGAGTTTGGTCATTTGTGTGTGTGTGGGGGGGGGGCTGTGTAACATGGAAACTTCCAATGTTGTTAAAGGAAATATAGAAAGATGATAAGACGGAGGGTGACAGCAAAATAGAGTGCGTGGGAAAAACAGACGGCAGAATTTGATGGATGGGTCGTTTTGTGTCATGTGTGATTCGGTAGCAAATGGTCTCAGTTATGAGTCGTCTTTTGCCAAATATAATTTCTGACTCATGTCAATGGTTGGGAGTGTGCTTGGGGACATTCCTCTTTGGAAAAAGAGTGACTGGGTGTCCATTTTGATTTGGACATAGAAAGTCATAATGAAGGTTACAACGAAATTTTCAATTGGATACTATTGGATAAACGTTAAAGAATATCCTTTGAAAATAGTGCGTATTTGGTTATAAGATATTAAATGATTTAAAAGGTGTGTCAAAAAAGTATCGAGAGTTTTTGTACTTTTTGACACGCCTTGTATTCTGAAAAAATTAACGTTCCATTCATTATTCATTTCTATCTTGGTAAATACAGCTTTAAACTCGGCACTTTTATGACACACCTTGTATTCTGAAAAAAAATTAACGTTCCATTCATTGTTCATTTCGTTCTTTGTAAATACAGCCTTAAACTCGGCACTTTTATGACACACCTTGTATACTGAAAAAGAATTAACGTTCCATTCATTGTTCATTTCGTTCTTGGAAAATACAGCTTCAAACTCGGCACTTTTTTGACACACCTTGTATACTGAAAAAATTAACGTTTCATTCATTATTCATTTATATCCTCGTAAATACAGCTTCAAACTCAGAGATGGGGAGGTGATGTGGTCCCCAAGGACCAGTATTTATTCAGATAGTGAGAGGAAGTAGGTTGAGTGCGGGTCTGTACCCTAATAGGAAATAGGTCTGAGGCGAACATTAAATTATAATGTAACAATCGTAGTATAAAACGTCAAAGAAAGGTTTCGTCGAATTTTGCTAATCGTACCGTATTCTGGCAATAAGACTACATTAAGTGAACATGTAGAGAGGCTCGAATATACTTGCAATGGGTTAAAAAAAACACTGTTAAACAGTAAGCACTTTAAAACGAAATACTAGAACATGTTTCATTGTCTATCTTGTAAACAGTTATACTTTTGAGGTGATTCTAAACATATCGAAATGAAATTCAACATATATATATATTTCAAGCTAACTGTAAATAAATTTCAATAGTTTCTTAGAAACGAATTACCCAGGATAGGTTACAAGGTAGGAGTTACACGACTTTAGTTTGGACCCATACATTTTCCCGGGGACTCATTCAAAGCAAACATGTGTGTCCCAGGACGCTCTAAATCCAAAAGCTATCAACATTACTGGATGGGACCCTAACAGATACTACCACTCCGGGTGATGGTGGACCTGGAAGTAATGGCAATGATGGGGTACTCCACACTCCCTAGAACTCCAGAATTGGAACCTCACCACCAGCTGCAGTTTAATATCATAATATAATATCTTTTTTTCAGCTAGTATACTAGGTCTGAGACCTGTCAGCTGTTCCTTATAAATATTCATTTTAAATCTACATAATATTTAATATCATTCCACAGATTATCCAACTTTGCCATGAAGGAGTTTAGAGATGGGGCATTCATACGTTGATATATAAAATGAAAAAGGACTGGATGTAGTTGTAGGATGTTCCAAACTACCACAGCGGTAGAATATACAGTAGATTATCAAGTATAGTGGATTATTTTCTAAGGAATAGATGAGCTGCTTGTAAATCCTACCAGAACACCTTTTCTTTGTCAAAGTGGATAATAACTCTGTTGATTCACTTCTAATAGCTCTCAGTTTTCATTTTGTATTTTTTTTTTTTCAATTGATCTTTTACTAGGAAGTGTACGTTCATCTCTGTACATGCATGTTTATGTACACCAACGCAGGTATGTGTTCGTGCGTATTTTATATAGTGCGTATTTTTCAACGGAGATTATTTTGCACGGCTATATTCATCGTTTTGTACGAAAACAGGATTTGTCAAAAAAAAAAATTTGTAAATAAAAAAAGATAAAAAATAATAAAAGGGAAAAATAAAAAAAAGACACTAAAAAAACAAACAGCGATAACAACAACAACAACAGCAACACGAATTCTTAATTGAAGGACGAAGGGAAGATTAAAGACTGGGAGGCAGAAGTGCGTCAGATACGATGCGATTGGCAGGAAATTGGAGGATAAGGGATACAAATGTCTGAAAAGAGAGAATTTTGAGTAGAAGTAGGAGGAAGGGGAGGGAGAAAAGTGAAATAGTTGAAGTAAAGAAAACAAAAATGGAAAGAAAAGGGAGAGAGATAGAGGGGAGATAGAAAGAGACAGACAGACAGACAGACAGAGAAGATTATGATGAGAGTTAAGAATAGCAGAAAAGGATGAAAAAGGAGTCAGAGAAAAGCATTTGCCAGAAGGAATAAAAACAGAAAAAGACAAGAATAGTTTGTTTTTGTTTTTTTTTTTAATGGAGAGAAGTGTTCGGAAAGAATATAAAGATTTTTAAAAATGATCAAACAAATAAAAGATAACATACAAAAAACAAAAAAACAACAAAAAAAACAATAACAAAAAAAAACCCAGGTGATAATATAAAAGAATAAATGTGTGGAAGAACTGTTATCAGAGGTGAGACAGGATGAAGAAATAGAAAGATAACTGAGCATTATAAATATGAAATAGAAAAGATAAGGTCAGATTATAGTAGTAGTAGTAGTAGTAGTAGTAGTAGTAGTAATAATAATAATAATAATAATAATAATAATAATACACAAAATAATGCCATGAGAACAAATTATATCAAAGCAAAAATTGATGAGACACAACAAAACAGTAAATGTAGACTGTGCGGTGACAGAGATGAGACTGTAAACCATGTATTAAGCGAATGTAGCAAACTAGCACAACGGGAATACCAAGCTAGACACGACTGGGTTGGGAAGGTGATCCACTGGGAATTATACAAAAAAATAAATTTTGACCATACAACAAAATGGTATATGCATAAAACTGAATCTGTTCTTGGGAATAAAACACATAAAATTCTCTGATACTTCGAGATAAAGACGGATTACCCTACCCCAGCCAGGAGTCCAGACCTAGTGTTGATTAACAAAAAAAAAGAGAACGTGTCAACTGGTGAACTTTGCAGCTCCAGCAGATCACAGGGTGAAGTTGAAGGAAAACGAAAAGATGGACAAATACCTGGACTTTGCCAGAGAATTGAAAAAGTTGTGGAATATGAGGGTGGAAGTGATACCAATTGTAGTTGGTGCATTTGGAACAGTACAAAAAAAAAACTCGGAGAAAAGACTGGAGGATCTGGAAATCAGAGGAAGAATTGAGACCATCCAGACTACTGCATTGCTGCAATCGGAGAGAATACTCAGAAGAGTCCTGGAGACCTGGAGAGACTTGTTGTCACTCCAGTGAAATACCATCAGCTAAAGCTGATGTGAAAAACCCAAAAGGAGTGAAAATAATAATGAAGACCTGGACATGGCTAAGAAAGGGAATCTTTAAAATAAAACTGTATCCCTCATAATTGCAGCACAAGATAATGCCACAAGAAAAAGCCATATCAAAATGAAAATAGATTAGTTGCAACAGAATTGCAAATGTAGAATGTGTGGAGAAAACACGAAACGGTTAATCATATAATAAGCAAGTGCAGCAAAGGGAGTAAAAGACTTTGCACGGCTGATTGGAAAAATATGATCCACTGGGAATTGTGCAAGAAATTAAATGTTCACCATGCTACTAAATGGTATATGCACACACCAGAATCCATCCTAAATGAGTCGCATAAAAATCTCTGGGATTTTGTGATACAGACGGATCCCTTTATCCTGACCAGACCTAGTGGTAATTATTAAGAAAAAAAGAACTTGTCATCCGACGAACCATAGAGTAAATATAAAAGAAAGCGAAAAGATAGACACATACTTGCCAGATAATTGAACAAACTGTGGAACATGAGGTTGAAGGTGATACCAATTGTAATTGGTTCCTAATGGTTTAGAAAAGAGACTAGGGGAATTGTAAATCAGAGGGGAAATCGAGACCATCTTAACCACGGCATTGTTAAAATCGGCTAGAATACTCAGAAGAGTCCTGGAGAACTGGGGAAACCTGCTGTCACTCATAATCCAATGAATGACTAGTGTGAAAAATTCCCATTGAGTGATATATAATAAGAATAAGAATAAGAATAAGAAGAAGAAGAAGAAGAAGAAGAAGAAGAAGAAGAAGAAGAAGAAGAAGAAGAAGAAGAAGACAACAATCAAGACCATTCAGACCTCATCATTGTTAAGATCGGCTTGAATACTCAGAAGAATCTTGGAAACCTGAGGAGACTTGCTGTCACTCTTGAAGAAGAAGAAGAAGAAGAAGAAGAAGAAGAAGAAGAAGAAGAAGAAGAAGAGAGAGACCTCATACTCACTCGAAATGGGACATTGAGTGAGACTCGAAATCCCTTGAAATGATCCTGCTGATCATCCCTTTATGGTAGGTGCTTTGAATTAACTTGGTAGATATATTTAAAAGGCAGAAAAAAAAAGAATGGACAAAGAATGATGTGGTTCAGGAGGAGAGAGAGTTAAATAGAAGAAGCAAATGAAGATATCATGAGAGACGATCAAGAATGACAAAAAAAAAGGAAAAAATGGAAGGGGTGAAGTGAAAGAAAATGGAATGTGAAAAGCGAATAGCTGTCATCCGAAAGAAGATTGATAGCAACAGAGAATCTGCAATGGAGAGACATATGCTACTTTGTTATAGTTGAATGCACTTTGTTATCTGACTAGAATATCGCTTTTACAGGAAATGCAAATCCGGTCCCAGTTGACATGGACAAAAATCAGAAACATATAACTTAACTTATAATAAATATATATAGATATAAAACTATATACTTAAATTCATAATAACTTATATGAAATATATAAATATAAAACTATATACTTAAATTCATAATAACTTATATGAAATATATAAATATAAAACTATATACTTAAATTCATTAAATTCATAATTTAACTTATATAAAAATATATAGATATAAAACTATATACTTAAATTCATATCTTATATGAAATATATAAATATAAACTATATACTTAAATTCATTAAATTAATAATTTAACTTATATGAAATATATAGATATAAAAATATACTTAAATTCATTAAATTAATAATTTATCTTATATGAAATATATAGATATAAACTATATACTTAAATTCATATCTTATATGAAATATAAATATAAAACTATATACTTAAATTCATTAAATTCATAATTTAACTTATATAAAATATATAGATATAAAACTATATACTTAAATTCATTAAATTAATAATTTAACTTATATGAAATATATAGATATAAAACTATATACTTAAATTCATTAAATTAATAATTTAACTTATATGAAATATATAGATATAAACTATATACTTAAATTCATAAATTAATAATTTATCTTATATGAAATATATAGATATAAAACTATATACTTAAATTCATATCTTATATGAAATATATAAATATAAAACTATATATAAATTCATTAAATTCATAACTTAACTTACATGAAATATATAGATATAAAACTATATACTTAAATTCATAACTTAACTTATATGAATATATAGATATAAAACTATATACTTAAATTCATAACTTAACTTACATGAAATATATAGATATAAAACTATATACTTAAATTCATAACTTAACATTAAGTTGTTTTTAAAAGAAAGAAAGTCGTGAATGTATTTTATCAAATAAACCTCACGAAATGCCAATCCCGCTTCACCAATAAAGATTGGTGTAGCCTCTCTTTTTTTTTTTGTTATTGCTTTCACACATCGTGTTTTGTCAAGCTACGAGTGACAAGGCCAACTCGACTATACATAACACGGTAAGACGATTGTTGGTGGCCATGGAAATAAAGTATTGATCGAGTCTCTTCCTCTTACTGGGATACGGGTGAAAAGCGGTCCGCAGGAGAAGGTTGGGAATAACAACTGCAATAGTGGCACGGGACACGATAACGGAAGAAGTTGCAGTAGCAATAAGAACTGGCTGCTGTGAACAGACTGTAATAACAAAAAGAAGTTTTATAGTATAATGTAATAGCAAAAAAATTGGAAATTGTAAGAAGACATATTGAAAGTATTAGAACAGGAAATATTAGTCTTAGTTCCGCATGTGTTAACAATTGGAGGAACGGTTATATGTCTAAATATGTGTCCGTAAACACGAAGAAAGGGTGGCATATCTTTCTTTGTCGGAGATTTGTGCTCTCATGAGAATTGAAAGGAAGATGTTGCTTCAAAACTGATACATTTAAATAAGATATCTTGTAATACTTTTGAGAAAAGCAAATGTACGAGCAGCATTCAATAAATAAGGTGATTTTTGCCTTAATTGTTGCCAATAGGAAACACTATTTGTAGCCGTACCTTTTTTAAAGGAAAGCAATAGTGATGAGTGTAATGGTTATCGTCGCAAGAAATGGACTCGGCGAGACGAGTTCAAAGCTTGAACGAGACTGATGCATTTCTCCTAGCGCTAATAACCTTGAGAAAGGTAAAAATCCTACTATTCTCCCTCCAGTTATGGGTAAATAGTAGGGTAGACTGGGCTTTTTAATCTTGGTATGGCAACTGGTCTTGAGAAAGAAAACTCTAAATTCAAACGAAAGGGGCTCTCTTCTTGTAAGTCAAAACTACTTTGAGAGCTCCTCCCCCCTCTGCTCTCCCCCTCTGCTCCTCTCCCCCTGCTCCATTCCCGTGTCAGGACAACCTTCTTTACTGAGCACTACGCACCAAATTACTTTTTTTTGCTAGAAAGTCAGTATGTTTCCAATCCAAGGACTATTTTCGACTTTAGCTCGCATTTATTTTGCTTTTTATGGAGACACGAGATGCTATGGTCATCATCGTAGGAAATGGATTCGACGAGACGAGTTCAAATCTTGGACAAGGATGTCTGCATTTCACATAGCACTAATACCCATGGGAAATATGAATCTAACTATTCTCTCTCCAGCTAAGGGTAAATAACCGAGCAGACTGGACTCTTTAGCCTTGGTTAGGCAACCAGTGAAGGAGAAGAAAAACTCTGAACCTGTTAAACTCCGCTAAAGAAATTGTCACACCCTGCTTGTGCGGGGCAGTTGGTAAATATATATTTTGCTTTTAGAAAAAAAATCACCGTTATTTATGGAATGGCCCTCGTATTATATATTCTTTTTTTTTTATTAACACCAGAAAGTATTTAATCAGTCAAGAGCTTGGTCTTAAACAAAATATTTTTATTGAATATTAACCCCACGCTTTGAAAGGGTGCCACTACACAGTCTTCGTAAAAGTATAACTTTGCGTTAGATTTGTTTGCAGTGTAGCGATTGACTGCCCTGGCTGAGATGGACTAAAGTCTAAAAGGGTTATCTTCCCCTACCTCGAGATTTTCGCCACTAGGTGTCACTACTAACTGGGCATTTAAACTCAGCCCGAGAAGCCCTATGCCTCTCTCTTGGTCTGGCATCCACAAAGACACCACTAGACGAGTGGTGTCTCTGTTCACTAGGGTGGAGGCCTTGCCCCCGACTATAGGCTTATACCTAAGTGAGTACGTAGCACTTTATCGACCCTACCACGTGGGTCATATACCAGTGAGTGACATTTCTATTGTATATATATTTACCAAACCCCTCCGCACGAGCAGGATGTGACACAAGGTCAATTTCTTAATTTTCTATTGTATAAGAACTCTTTCTTACTTCTTAAATACTTTCGTCCTAACTGTTTGTATCTTTGTTATATATTTCATGTTATATGTGCTCAGACAAATAAAGTGTGTATTTGTTGTTATATGTACCTCTTTGTTCGGATTTAATTATGTATATAATCACCAACGTTAGAAGGTTTCTATTAGCCTTCTAACGTATTATAAGAACTCGTTTTGGCCACTAAAGGTAAAGCCAACACATTTCAATCTCATCTGTCTGTAACAAAAACTACGTCATAGCTCTACGTCACAGCCTACGTCACAATATTCTTATGCTATATACACGCAAAATTTGAGTAAGCAATTTTACAAATTGTTTTTTTTTACTCTCGTCCCTTTTTTTTACAGTAACAAGAAGTTAACTAAAAAGTTTACAAATAAATAAATATCTACGATTTTGGGTAAAATTGATGTGAAAAATATTCAAAATAATTGTTTGATTATTACATGCACGCAACATTTTATTTGAGAGGGACGGGGCTCAGTTTTCATTTCAAACTGTTTTATTTTCTTTTTTACCCCTTTAATAAATATGAGGATTTTGCTTACTTATGATATAAACCCTCTGACATTGAATTTTTAACTCCCACCCTCTCAGGCAATGTCTTTCAAAAATTGATTTTTACGACGCCCGGAGGGTGTTTTCTGTTGCTAGTTAAAGTAAAGAAATTTCCATAGAAAAACTAGATTGTGATTAGCAAATTCAGTTGTTGTTGTTTTTTGTTTTTTTTATTTTTGTTTTTGTTTTTGTTTTTATATATAGATTTCTGCTAAGTTTCAAGTGATGTGTTCCAGAGAGCAAATACCTCAAATGCAATTTTTATTGTTCTTTAGTTGGCCAATACAGTTGCGTCACCAGCAAGTGAATGAAATTATCAACATTATATGTAATTTACTTGCCCATTTCAAGAGTGCCTCTCAGAAAACAAATCAAATATTAATACCTACATTGGACACACTACCTCAACACTCTCACACCGCCTTTCAAACCATCTCTCCGATACTAATGCCATAAAACAACACCTAATTACAAAACAAACTGACAAATTCACCTTCTCCTATATAAGAAAAATCCTAACGGAAAATACAAAAAATCCTCCATAAAAATAGAATGATAAAATTGTAGATATTTTTCTAACCTCCTTCCAGACAGGATTAACAT
>CM042144.1:121139574-121184574 GCA_023376005.1 Doryteuthis pealeii | reverse complement strand
TATATCTTATATACATATATATACATATAAATTGTTTTTTCTTTGGGCCAAATACTATACCAATAGATTATTTTTTGTTGGTACGAATATCTTGGTCTTTTCTTTTTTTCAAAAATTTTTTTCTTCCTGGTTGATGTTTGGTAGTATATTTTTACAATCAAACTCTCTGCCGGGTTTTTTCTCTCCGCAAGGATCTACCAACACGCTTGATATATTAAATTATATATATATATATATATATATATATATATATATATATATATAAAATAATAAAATTCGAAGGCAATACAATGCGTAAAAAATAAAGACAAAAAGATGTTTTATATGTCTAATCGATTTCAAAGCAAAGCTTTATCATCAGAGTGTTTTTCAGAAAAAAACTCTGATGATAAAGCTTTGCTTTGAAATCGATTAGACATATAAAACATCTTTTTGTCTTTATTTTTTACGCATTGTATTGCCTTCGAATTTTATTATTTTATAACATACTTAACAATGCTTCAAACAAATTACCAATTACTTTTATATATATATATATATATATATATATATATATATATTTCAGGGCAAGAAACTGACTCCCCAAAGTCAAATCATTGTCCTGTTTAGTAGGTATATCCGACTCATTAGGATTAACTTTGATATATATATATATATATATATATATATATATATATATATATATATATATATATATAAGAAGTTGATATAACGAAAGTTTGTCAATATTTACAAATAGACTGGGATAGTTCCCACAGCGTGGTGGTGAACGTGCTGGACTACGATATCCTAGTAAGCAAGTTCGAACTCCAGTCGAGCTATTTCGTTCACTTTTGTACTAATACACTTCGGAAAGGTATGAACCCCTCATCCCCTAGCGATGGATTAAATATTACCATTACTGTTCTCCTAGAAGTATAGAGGCGCGTTGTGTTATTACATAATGTATTTCTATGTTAAATTTAACAAGCAGTAACCCGTAGCTTAAATTAGGTTAAACATTCACTTTCTTAGAAAGCTTACAAAATGATTTTAATGTTTTGTTCGGCCGTATTTATTTTTCTAAAAATGTAATTCGCTTTGCAAACTTACTTTTCCATAATCTCAATTATCTACCCAGAGCTGAATGGGTGACCCAACGCGTCACGTTTTGTTTAGTATTTATATAACTCTGAGGGCTCGTGTTAATTTCATATACCGTTCTAATCATTATTCATTTTGGTTTAAATAGCATGATTGAAATGTATTTAATACTAGAAATGGCTACCCAGCATCGTCTGGATAGAGTCGGGCAGAAACCCTGGTGTATTGATTTGTTTACTTTTGAGATTTACAAATGCTAGATATAAGTAAGGAATAATTTAGTATAATTTTTGTGTCATTAAACTAAACAGTAAAAAAAGCCTTTAGGAGACAAAAGTTGATTCGCTCAGCTTTAGTATAATAATAGATTTGGTGAATTATGTAATGCCCAAAATTTTTTTTTTTTTTTTGCCTTTCATTAAATAACTCATAAACGGAAAAAGTTTGGCCGTCTAATTTTCTGTGATACAAATGGAAACCCATTAGCAGACATCTAGTTGGCATTTTCAAAGCTAGGAACTAAAATTTATGACATTCTTAATTACTTCTTTTCTAAAAGCTAAAAACCCAATCCATCAAATTGGTTTTCAGCTTAACAATCTATTACTATGTCGCAGTCCAGCACGTTAACCACTACGCCACGGGGATAACCCCAACTAAATAATTTAATTCACTGAGATGTGATTCAATAAATACAGTTCAATTATAAGATCCCTTGTTGGGACCAAATGAAACAAGATTAAAAACTAAATTTACTAAGTTTCCACATAGTATAATTAATGTGCCTGATTCTTGATTCTGTTAATAGTTGATGAAATTGTTAGATTATAACAAATTTGGTGGTTGGCAAAAGCTACACAAAGATGTGCAATGGTTACATAATTCATGGGTAGCTTATGAATCATGTAAGTCTAGCTAGATATTTTTAAAGCGAAGTTCGTTGAAGATTCAAATAACGAGGTTGAATGAAAAGTTACGATTATAGTTATTGGCAGCATTTAACCTCGCGCTGACCTATACGCCGACTTCTGATTGGTTGAAGCAAGGCGTGATAACAGAAATCAGTTTTGTTAGCAGTTGCCTGCCGATAGTCACCGGGAGCGGACGCGGGGTTCCGTCGCTCTCAAAATGCCTACTTCTCATTCGCGCGGTTCGAGAAGCCTTTTGATCTGGGGCTTTTGTAATAAAGACTATAAAAACGAGCCCCACCCCCTCCCAAAAAGTCTTAATTATTAATTATTAAACAAGAAATGAGTAGACACCAGAGCCCAACAGGCCAGAGAAAAAGAAATCAGCCCAAAGGAAAATGGATACCGAACAAGTAAGAAGCAGAAAAGTAAGAACCCATCTCAACCTCTCACCCCACCCCCATCTCTCTCTCTCTCTCTCTCTCTCTCTCTCTCTCTCTCTCTCTCTCTCTCTCAATATATCTATCTCTGTCTTTTACTCACAATCTCATAGCCTTATCTCTTTTTCTTATTCTCCTACCTCTTTCCTTTTTTAATAGGTTTTACTCTCTCTCTCTCTCTCTCTCTCTCTCTCTCTCTCTCTCTCTCTCTCTCTCTCTCTCTTGCCATTTATATACGCAATATGCAAAGGGGTATATAACACAATGTACTATCCTCATACACGTGTCCGGTAAATTGGGCGTCCCATCGTTGTGCAAGCTAGTCTCGCTGATCCATTATTATTGAATAGCGATTCTGATCTTCGCTGAATACCCCATACTTCTGACCTTGTGTCACATCGTGCCCTTGGCGAACTGTTTGGGTAAATACCTACTCGTGTCCGGTAAATTCATCATGATAAATTCATCGTGTGGTAAATTTATCTAATTTTCTTTTTTAATTATTTTTTTTTTAATTGAAATAGATCACTAATCAGGACTGAGCCTATTCTAGTAGTGACCATCCCAAGCGGATTCAACAGGTTTGAATTCAGTTTTCCTTCTTCTAGACTGGTTGCCTAACCAAGGTTAAAGAGCCCAGTCTGCCCTACTATTTACCCATACATATCGCCGTTAAATATATCGTATGGTAAATTTATCGTATTTAATTATTGCTTTTAAGAATTTAATAAAAAGAGCTAAAAGGTTAGGGAAACCCTATATTATAAGAGTATTCATTTAGATACGATGAATTTACTGTGAATCTTCTATACTCACTTAGTAATCAGTAATTTCATCGATTTAGAAATCCTTCATGCATTTAATAAATAAATAAATAAATAAACACGATTTAAAACCAAGAATGACAAATTTTCTCCAGACCAACATTGGTTTAAATATGAAAAGCATATGTTGGGATATTGTATCTCTTCATTAACATGGGGACGCGAGAGGTAATTACCTTCTGTGTCTGTCAGTAGGATCTCAGTGGTATTGCGAGCAACATTATAAGAGTAGAAGCTGCAAAGTCAAAACCCTCTTTTATCTTCTCGCCTCGAGATAAGTGGCACACACCAGTTCCGTTCCCTGTCTACAAACAGGGAGCTTAACCCCCAGCAACCTCATGTCACATGGCACACGATAACACTCTTTACATGCAAGTCTTTATACTTTCCTTTCTACCAGCTACATATCAATGACTGAAGACTTTCTCTACAACAACCCTGTCGGCTGAGACTTTGGAATACACCGACGGCACCTCTGCAGAGGGGTAAGACCCCCCACCACCACTAAAGGGGCCACCTGTTTGCCGTGGGTAGCGACCCGTGATGCTTAAGGATGGAACCTTGGTGGCTGAGCAGTCCATGACATGCCACGGTCCACTTTGGTCCTCACTTGGGCTAGATGGGCGGTCTGGTTAAGAGTTGAGCTGGGAGCAATGGTGATGAAGGGTGCTCTACATTCCCCAGAACTCCAGAACCATCAGTTAGAGTTTAACGTCATACCCAGAACATGAAGACTCTTAGCCACCGCCTTCTGGCACCCATATGATAAAAAGGGTTGGAGCTTGCATATAAGTGCTACGGCTTGACGTGACCAGCCTATTGACCGTAGGTGGCCTCTCCGAACGCCCGTCTAGCCCAGGTAAGGGCCAAGTGGGTTGTTGCATATCATGGACTGCTCATCCACCAGGATTCCGTCCTTAAGCATCACGGGTCGGCACCCATGTCCAACAGGTGGTCCTATTTGGGGGAGGGGAAGTCTTACCCTTCTGTAGAGGTGCAGTCGGTGTAATCTAAAGCACCAGCCGACAGGGATGTGCTGAGGTGGAGTGACACACCTATCATCAACTCCAAGTGCTTTACCACATAGAACAGATTATCCAAGCTATGATACTCATTGGCGGGGACTGATATCAAACCTCGAACCTTTCAATTCTTGGACAGATGCTATTGGGGGGGGGGGGTCTTACCCCTCTGCAGAGGTGCGGTCGGTGTATTCGGTAGAACTGGGATAAAAAGGAAACCTGAAAATGATGTAAGTACATTTTTATTGATTAGGTGATATATATGTATATATATATATATATATATATATATATATATATAAATTTTTTTTTTAAGTTGGGCGTTATTACGAAGCATTAAAAATATATAAATGAATGAACTCGATATTATGGAGTATTGGATTCACTTATTTTTTTATTATTTTTTGTCATAAATTTTCAGGTTCGTTAGATACCCTTTATCAAATGAATGTTATTACTGTTTAACGGCTTCCTTGTCTCTGTTGTTATCGACAGTGGCAGCGTCTGTGAAATATTTATAATAACGGAGAATTCCGATATCTGCGTTCAATCCCTTCACGTGCGTTTGTAATTTTAGAATCCATTTAGTTTCTGATTGTTTTCTGGATTGCGTTGTTGGAAATGCGTGTTCTAATAAAATGCATTTGAGGTGTGTAAGGCTGTGTGATAAGGTGTTAAAATGAAGTGCTATTGTACTATGCGGGGATTTGAGATTTATTGTGGGTTTGTGGTTATTTAGTCTTAGTCTAAAGGGTGTTGATGTTTCTCCCACATATCCACTATTTCTACATTGTGTGCAGTATATATATATATCTTATTATAATGGAGATTGTGTGTTTTTCTGTCTGTAACCGAAACTATATTCCTACTCAAGTCACAATTCTCTTAGTTATTGACATCACATTCTCCATGATTTTATTTTTATCTAAACCTCAATTATTAATAAAATTGTCTTACATTATTAATACTATTAACTATGTCTACATACTGACAACATGCAATTATATTTATATATACAACAAAATAGCGGTTTACAGTGTGAACGGGAAGGCTAATTTGCATATTAATAATAAAAAATCGAATTTAATAAATATGTGCTTAGTATTATTGATTTTTAACTGTTTGGTTTCATTTTAATGAATATAAGCAAACATCTCTTAAATGAATCTTAAATGAAATCCATTAACAAGATAAAATAACTGTCATTTTATTCTTTACTTCCTCTTATAACTAAATACTTAAATTAGAAAAAATAACAATGAAAGACGAGAGGGATGGAAGAGTAAGTTTCAGTTGTTCTATTTTTTATTATACTCCCTCTATTTCAAATATTTTATTATACCCCTCTCTGTTTCAAATCTTTTTATCTGTATTCTTATTTAGTTTCATTAGCCTTTCTAATTTAATACAATATTTTATTACATTAAAGCTTAAATACTTGCACCCGGAGGGTGCATATATTTGCTAGTATATATATATATATATATATATATATATATATATATATAGTGAACTATTAAAAAGATAATTTTTCCAGTCTTCAGTTTTTCATTACTTTTCATTTTCCATAAGTGTTCAATTGTAAATCGTGAATGAATTGAAACTGAATGAAATGCCAGTTAATAGATGTTGCTATGAAAACAGGATATCTACTTGATGCATAAAAAAAAGTATCCGATAATAATCCGTGGATATGTTTCATGAAATATTTATCACTTAACTCAAAAAGGTCACAGGGAGCACATCAACTATGGGAGGGGGTGTCTAAATAGATGTCTCTATTCAGACACCCCTCCCATAGTTGGCATTTAATCTGATGAGGACGTCCTTAGGAAGCTTTTAAAGAGAACAAATCAATGTGAAGTATGTGTGATGATTGTATTTGAAATAGATTTTCCGTAGATATTCTGCTTAAATGTCTTAGTAAATGAATCAAATGATCTAATTATAAATATGCATTACAATAAATACAAAAAAAAAAAAAGTTATTAAAGAATCTAAAAATCTAATCTTATTATAATGGAGATTGTGTGTTTTTCTCTCTGTAATCGAAACTATATCATTACTTAAGTCACAAGTCACTTTGTTATTTATGTCTCATTCTCCATGATTTTATTTTTATTTAAACCTCAATTATTGATAAAATTGTTTTACATTATTAATACTGTTGACTATATCTACATACTAATAACTGCAGTTTACAATGTTAAGGGTAGGCTTATTTGCATATTGATATTAAAATTTTGATTTTGATAAATATGTGCTTGGTATTATTGATTTCTAATTGATTGATTTTATTTTAATAAATATGAGCAAAAATCTCAGGGATTAATCTTAAAAGAAATCCATTAACAAGAAGAAATAACTGATTTTATACTTTACTTCCTAATTCAAATGAGTAGTTAAATTAGGAATATTTAGCAATGAAAGACGGGAGTAATGGAAAATGATGAAAGAGTTAGTTTTAAAGTTGTTCTATTCTTCGATTATACCCCCTCTGTTTCAAATCATTCAATCTGCATTCTTATTTAGTTTCATCAGTCTTTCTGATTTAATATATTTCATTACATTAAAACTTAAACTTAGGCCGCCTCTCGGGGCGGGGGTCCAGTGGCTTCGGCCCTGGACCGATAAAGTAATTAACAGCGTTGATCCCAGGGGACGATCCACACAGGTAATACCTGCCCCCTTGATTAAAAGGGCAGGGCTGGGTTTTTCAAATCTTATTATAATAGAGATTGTGTGTTTTTCTGTTTGTAACCGAAACTATATCACTACTCAAGTCACAATTCCCTTAGTTATTTACGTCACATTCTCCACGATTTTATTGTTATTTAAATCTCAATTATTAATAAAAATAGTTTTACATTATTAATACTGTTCACCATATCTATATACTAATAACATGCAATTCTACTTATATATACAACAAAATACCGGTTTACAGTGTGAACTGAAAGGCTAATTTTCATATTTATATTTTTTTTTAAATGATTTTAATAAATATGTGTTCAGTATTATTGATTTCTAATTGTTTGGTTTTATCTTAATGAATATGAGCTAAAATCTTGGGGATTAATCTTAAAAAGAAATTCATTAACAAGAAGAAATAACTGTCATTTTATTCTTTACTTCCTATTTTAACTAAATAGTTAAATTAAGAAAATTTAGTAATGGATGGCGGGAGTGATGGAAGACTAAGTTTCAGCTGTTCTATTTTTTCAGTTGTTTATTTTTTAATTTTTTTAGAAAGACTAATGAAACTAAATAATAATGCAGATAAACAGATTTGAAAGAGAGGGCGGTATAATCAAAGAATAGTACAACTGAAACTTACTCTTCCATCACTCCCGTCATCAATGACTAAATTTTTCTTAATTTAATTATTTAGTTTAATATAATATTTGATTACATTAAAACTTAAATACTTGCACCCGGAGGGTGCATATATATCCTAGTTTTCTAATAAAAAGAAAAGGGTGTTAATTAGAACCAAAAACAGACAAAGGAACGTATTGGTAATTTGTATTGAATCGACCTATAAATAATTTCCTTCAGTTAGTTTATTTTTTTCATTTATCAGAAAAAAATATAAGTGTAAATACTATTATCTAAAACAAATATATCTAAGGTGAATACGATAAGTTCACTTTCGTATAAATGTATAGTTAATGTAGATATTTTCCCAGTCGGTTCGTCACGGGTAGAATGTGACATAAAGTCGCAAAGTATGGGGCATCCAGCGAGGATCCAACTCGCTATTACAGTAGTAATGTATCTAGCATTCTAACAATTACACGATGATGGGACGCCCGAGTGTTTAGTTAACACGAATGATGTAAAATAATGTCAATTCATTTTATCAATACTTTGGCAGTGTATTGTAGCTTATTGAATTTGATAAGCGTTAACATAGACAAAATTAACATGGAAAATGTGGCGTAGTGGCGTAACCTGCTGGACTGGATATATATATATATATATATATATATATATATATATATATATATATACATATATAACACGTTCTGACAAACACAGCTATATATATATATATATATATATACATATATATATATATATATATATATATATATATATATATATATATATATATATATAGCTGTGTTTGTCAGAACGTGTTTTCTCTATTTTATATAAATATTTATTAAGATTAAGAAGGTATATATATATATATATATATATATATATATATATATATATATATATATGTGTGTGTGTGTGTGTGTGTGTGTGTGTGTGTGTTTATGTGTGTTTATGTAGGTGTGTCTGTGCACACACATATATACATAGCTGTGTTTGTCAGAACGTGTTTTCTCTATTTTATATGAATATTTATTAATATTAAGAAGGTTCACGTAGCGTAATTGTCGTCGGTGCGGAAAATGGAATTGGTAAGCCGAGTAGACGTTCTGGTTAAGGCTGTTTGTATTCATTTCCATTTTTCAATCATCGCAACTTTGATTCCAAACAAGGATTTTCTTTCCAAGGATTTTCAGATCAGAGTCTCATGAATACAATATCGACTTAAAGCAGCCTAAAGTCAGTATCAACCAGATAGCGAGGGAGCTTATCCCCTGTTCACTAGCGCTAGACCACTAGATTGTTTTGGCGTCTGAGCTGGTGCGCCACACCTACCATCAGCTCCTTATTTTACAGAACAGATCCCTGTGCTACTCATACGTTGAGTTGGTGAGGGTCGGTATCGAACTAGGAACCTTGTGGTTCCCAGCCCGACGCTCTACCGACTGAGCTAAACCGACCCTAAATACAATATGATCGAGCCAAATATTGGTCTGATAACCAATTCAAGATAGGTAGTTTCCATTAATTCATTTGATAAGATTAATCTGTTATTTAAGACAGGTGTCACTAAGGGTTCACCAACATTTGTTTTTACTAAGGGTTCACCATAATTTGTTTTTACGAAGATAATTTTGCGGGATTATGTTAGGTCTTTCCAATTAACAATCTGTCACCGTCTCAGTGTTTTTCCTAATTCCCATCTTCTTGTCCGAATCTTAAAACCTTTTTCCTTTTCTTATTATTATTGTGTCATTTAGTCACTAGCTTTTTTTTTTTTTGAATGCTAATCTGAAAAAGAAAGGTTTTAATTTACATTAACAATGTTTTCCTTCGTGAGATTTTTTTTTCTAAATATTGTGTGGGATAAGCGCTTCTTTCACGGTAAATAATTGTAGGACTGACGAAAATTCAAATGAGGAGATTTAAAGAAAAGGAATATGGTGGTCTTTGTATTAGTGTGAATGGGGACAGACGTTTGTCTAAAAGTAAATGGGAAAATAAGAGAAGTGAGAAGCTATAAAGGAAGAAGAATGAAAATTGGATACTGATACAAATGACGAGTGAAAGAAGGAAGAGAATAGAAAAAGAAGGAGATCAGAGATAGTGAAGAAGAAGAAGAAGAGAATATAAATAAGAGAAAGAAAGAAAGAAAGAAGGAAATGCTGGGAAGTATACAAGAGAGATGAGAGAGAGAAGAAGAAGAAGAAGAAGAAGAAGAAGAAGAAGAAGAAGAAGAAGAAGAAGAAGAAGAAGAAGAAGAAGAAGAAGAAGAAGAAGAAGAAGAAGAAATATAAATAACAGAAAGAAAGAAAGAAAGAAGAAAATGCTGGGTAGTATACAAGAGAGATGAGGGAGAAAGAGTAAGAGAGAGAAGAAGAAGAAGAAGAAGAAGAAGAACAACAACAACAACAACAACAACAACAACAACAACAAGACTTTTAAAAAGCAATTACTAAAAGAAGAGGAAATAATGGTTAAAATAAAAATGAAAACGTAAACACATTTAAATAGGATTTAAAAGAAAATAAAAGATTTTAAAAGAGAAGAGAAAAGAGGCGGTGAAAGAGGGATTACAATAGGAGCAATTGTTCTTTTGATCAAGTGAAAAAAAAATGACAGTTTATTGCGAAACACAACGACACAGGATTGGAAATATCTTGAATATGATATTTGTTTGGCTTTTTTTTTTTTCTTTTGCTATTTTTTTTTTTTTTTTTTTTTTTGTACGAACTGTTGTTACTCTTTTCAGTCTAAGCGCCTTTACCCATAAAAAAAATGATTATTCGCTTTGTATCGTAAAAACATGGAAAAAAAAACCCACAGTTGTTTTGTTGTCTGTCCTTTTAAAAAAAAAAAAAATGAACGTACGCGCATGCGCACGCGCGCGTGTGTGAGTTTAAGGGGCGCCAAGATTACAAAACGACAGAGGAAATTTAGTTTTAATGACTTTTTGAAGAATTACCCTTCCAGACCCCACCAAATACCTTAGAGCTTTTCATTCTTCGCATACCGTTATGTCAGCTAAAATTCAAACAGTTCTGCCTTTATCATCTGACATCAATGTTGGAATGATTTTTCGAAAAACATATTTAACAACGACTAAATCATACATCTGTATACGCAGTGGATTTTTTTTAAAAATAACTTTGGTTATTGAAATGAACGTGAATAAAAGACGAAGCTTTGCTTGCATAATTAATGTAATGATTCATAATTAATGGAATTGTCAGGTTGAAGGGGATAATAAATCCTTAAATTTCAAGTCTTTTCTCTTATATTTGCACCGTACAAACGATGTTATGTATCTATTGAATATTTAAACATATCATCACCATGTCTCGCTGACAACAGGAATTCTCTTTACTCCCCCCTTCCCGCCTCTCTCTCTCTCTCTCCTCTCTCTCTCTCTCTCTCTCTCTCTCTCTCTCTCTCTCTCTCTCTCTTTCGATAACCGTCCCTATTGGTCGTTTCTCTTTGCAAGTCCTCCTTGCAACATCCAGTATCCATCTCTCTCTCTCTCTCTCTCTCTCTCTCTCTCTCTCTCTCTCTCTCTCTCTCTCTCTTTCGCTCGCTCGCTCGCTAACCGTCCCTATTGACCATCTCTCCTTGCAAGTCCTACTCGTAACATCCAGTATCCGTCTCTCTCTCTCTCTCTCTCTCTCTCTATATATATATATATATATATATATATATATATATACATGTGTATGTGTGTGTGTGTGTGTGTGTGTGTGTTGTGTATGTGTGTGTGTGTGTAAAGGAGTCACATCTATTTTGATGTGTCCGTGCCGACTTATAACTCAGAAAAGAGATATGATTGAGAATCACGATTGAGCATACACTTTAATAAGGAACTGTACAAAATTTAGTTTTTAGTTTTACTGATTACATATAATCAAATATTTAAATTTAATCAATTATTGGAAGTCTTCAAAAGTAGCATTTAGAAAAATAAAATTAAGTTTCAAACCACTCACAAGTTTAGGGTTACATTCTTTTTAAAATAATATTTTAAATGTTAACAAAAAAAATCAATTCCGAAAATAAACGAATATTATAGTAGGCGAATTCTTTTATCATTAAAATTAATTTCTCTTAATCTTCGCTTACCCCTTTCTCTCTCATTCCCGTGTGTTCCTAAAATCATTTTAGTCCGGTCATGAACCTGATACTTCTGGCAGTATATATATATATATATATATATATATATATATATATATATATATATTTGTGTGTGTGTGTGTGTGTGTGTGTGTGTACTGGAGTAAAAATATATACTGAATATATATTTATTATCTATTTATTTATTAGCGCTCTGTCACAGATATTGAACAGTATCTTAATGTTATTGTACGTTGGCTCACTACTGCTTCTTCAAGTGTAATAGTGTAAAATTCGAAGGCAATACAATGCTTAAAAAATAAAGACAAAAAGATGTTTATATGTCTAATCGATTTATTTTTAAGCATTGTATTGCCTTCGATTTTATTATTTTATAACATACTTAACAATGCTTCAAGCAATTACCAATTATATATATATATATATATATATATATATATATATATATATATTCAACATCATCTGTATGTCAAGATCCGTTGGTGCCATGACTGTTCCATTTGCATAAACAGACGCATTCCTATCTGTCATTTTTTTACAGTCAGATTATCTCTGCCCCATGACCCATTTTTTCCTCCTCGAGTCTTGGGATCGATAATGACCGAATATATCTCTTGGTTTTGGGTTCAGTGTTGTCCATCACAGGACACAAGATTTCCTCAAAGGTTTGAAATCAAAGTTTCCCCTTCTATTTTACCTATAGCCAGAGATGGAGAGAATAAATCCATGCATTTCCATTTCGTGAAGTTGATGGCAAACAGCCCCAGTAGGGATTTTTGTTGGTTGGTTGGATTTTACGGCATGTCAACCCTTGGGTTATCTTATGCCGAAGACTTCTTTTTCTTTTCTTTTTATACTTGTTGAGTATTGATTTTTTTTAAACACATTTTTTAAACTTACTTTTTGAATAATTTTGCCCATACATGGTACCCTAACAGGTACTACCACTTCGGGTCAGAATGGACATGTGAGTAATGATTGGTAATAAAGGAGTGCACCATACTTCCCAGAGTTCCAAAATTGGAACCTCACCACTAGATGCAGTTTAATGTAACACCCAGGACACTATGACCCTCAGCTATCGCCTTCTAACACATATATGATAACCTTTCATTTTCCTCACCGATAACCATCACACGATATGCGCCTCCATATAAAATTATATATGTATAGATTGAAATCTCTCTAGGTATCTATCAAATTTTCAAATTTCGGTAATGTCTGTACTTAACTCGAACTGATTTTTTTTCTTCTCGGTTAATTTAACTTGGAAGTTTCGTCACTTTTCGTTATTTGATTGAATTCGTTTAAAAGTCGACCATATTCTCTTTTTGTCTCCTCTGCTCGACTTTTAAAAGCTTCTAATTTGGTATTAGTTGTTTTCAATTCAGAATTGGAAATTTCTTGGAAGTTTTTAGCCTCTTCAAGTTCACTCTTCATTTCCACCATGGCTTGCTGATTATTTTCGGTATTGGTATCTTTTATTGCAGTTTCATCCATAAAATTTCTGGGCAGCTTCTGTGGTGCTAATGGCTTTTTTCAACCTGTTTATGTATCTGTTACTAACATCTGTGAAATCTTATGCTAGCATAATCCACTTTTCCGCCCTGTCGGTGGAGCGTTAGAATGCACCGACTGCACCTCTGCAGAGGGGTAAGACTCTCCCAATGGGGCCACCTGTTGGCCGTGGGTGGCGATCCGTGATGTTTAAGGATAGAGCCCAGGTGGATGAGCAGTTCATGACATGCAATACTCCACTTTGGCCCTATCTTGGGCAAGACTGGCGGTCGGAGAGGCCCCCTCCGATCAATCGGCTGGTCACGTCAAGCCCTAGCACCTATATGATTTTCCCAACCCTATTGCCCTTATGGCAAGTCCCAACCCCTTTTTATCATATGGGTGCTAGAAGGCGGTGGCTGCGGGTCTACATGTCCTGGGAATGACGTTAAACTCTATCTGATGGTGAGGTTCCAGTTTTGGAGGTTTGGGGAATGTGGAGCACCCCTTCATCACCATTGCTCCCTGGTCCACTTTGACCCGGAGTGGTAGTGCCTGTTAGGGTCCCATCTATGGGTTAAATAGAACAATGTATTTATAAAAAAATTGTATTATCCATTAAGAATTGATTTATTTCAAAACTTTATCGGTATTAAATGACCCACTGAGGTTGATATGCCGTAAAACAAAATAAAACAAACCAAACCAAACCAAACCAATCCACTTTTGTTACAGACACAACAAAGAATGAAAAGCGAAAATAATTTTCAATTTATTGCTTCTGTTCTTGTAGGATTTGGGTAGCGGTTGGTATTTATCCAACCCGCTCAGCACGTGTAGGATGTGACGCAATGTCACAAGTATGAGGCATCCAGCGAGGAACGAAATCGCTATTCAGTTGTAATGGATCTGCGGTACTAGATTGCTAACCATTACGCCTACGATCGAACGCCCTCGGATTGGATGGCGGTACTTCAATCCTTCGGACGTCTTGCAAATCATTGTTGAGTCAATCACGTGACTCACTGCTATGTTACTCACGACAAATTAATCGCAGACGTATCCATCACGCAGGTTGGTGTCATGAATTAATTTTATGAATGATAACTTGCACAATGTTATTATCCTGATCCCGAGTCAGCTCAAACATTCCACTATGCTGTCAATGTCACTGTTTTTATTAGATCTTTAAAAAAAAAAAAAGATATATTCAGAAAAAAATATTAATCATTTTCAGTGTTTGTGATGAAAATTTCTTAAGCAAATCTGTAACGGTAGGAAATTTCCCTGGTCTTTTTCTCTTCTTATAAATACAAAGTAAGTTTTAGTTTGGTTTGGTTAGATTGGTTAGATTGGATTTTACAGCTTGGCAACCCTTGTTGGGTTATTTCATGCCGAAGACATTTTTTTTATTCATTCTGGGTATTCAACTTTTTAAACTCACTTTTTAAACATACATTTAAAAAATATATTTTTTAGCTATTTAACCCATAGATAGGACCCTGAGAGGTACTACCACTCCGTGTAAGTGCGGACTTGAGAGTAATGGTGAAGAAGGGATACTCCACACTCCCTGAGCTTCAGAATTTGAACTTCACCACTAGATCCGGTTTAACGTCATACTTAGACACAATTTGGTTTGATTTGTTGTTGTTTTTTTTTTTTTTTTGTTAATGGCATATCAACCTTCGTGGGTTATCTAATGCCAAAGCTATCCTTATAGAAGAACCATTGTGGTACTATTTAACCCTTAGCTTGGGGGATAAATAGGTTCATACCTTTTCCAAGGGTATTCGTCCGAAAGTAAACGTAATAGCGCGACTGGAGTTCGAACTCGCTTGCTAATATCTCGCAGTCTTGCACGTTAGGAGTGGGGTAATGGCTAACTTGCTGGACTGTGGTATCACTGTAATCGAGTTCGAACTCCAGTTACGCTAGTACGGTCACTTTCGAACTAATTACGTTATTTAATCACATTAGTAAAAGTCGACGGGGCGGCCTAAAGTCGGTATCAGCCAGTCAGCGAGGGAGTCTATCCCTTTTCAATAGCGCTAGACCAAGGGGATTGTTTTAGCATCTGAGGTGGAGCGCCACACCTACCATCAGCTCCTTACTTTACCGCACAGATCCCTGTGCTACTCATACGCTGAGTTGGCGAGGACCGGTATCGAACTAGGAAAACTTGTGGTTTCTAGCCGAACGCTCTACTGACTTAGCTAACCCGGCCCCTTAAATCACATTAGTAGTTATTTCATTTATTTCATTTTTTCCTAAATCTAATGTTTCTTTTAAAAGGTTTAGAATATCATCGAAATAAATCAATTTCATTCGAATATCCTTTTAAAAAAAACAATTCATTTGAACTCAGCACGATACAAAACCTTAATCTGACTTGAATTTAGGATATTCAAATTATCCATTATTGGATTCGAAGTAAAGTTATCCTGTGGTAAATTTATTGCCTATGAATTCCTCATATGGTAAATTTATCGTAGGTAAATTCATCGGATCAGATTAATTGCTTTTATAATAATGGACTTTCTTGACTCTAATCCCTTAGCTCTTTTTATTAAAATCTTAAAAGCAATGATTAAATTCTGAATTTAGCCAGGAATAATGTATCTGTTATAAATTTACCATACGATGAATTTACTCGCGAAAATTTACTATTTGATAAATTTACCGACCATGAATTGACCACACGATCAATTTACCAACAATGAATTTACCCGATACATGATAATTGTATTAAGACTGATAGTGTAAATATTTTCCCAAGTAGTTTTCTGCCTTCCCACAAGAACAGAATGTAATACAATGTCAAATTTAAATTATACAACCTATATTGGAGTCTATAAAAACAAAATTTGGAATAAGTCAAACTATTTTACGGACAGGACTAGATTTGAGCACAGTGTATAAAGACAGTATATATTTAATTATTGAGTGTTTTATTAAAACATTTCACCATTCTTTCGAAATTTAATAATTTAAATGGGTGGATATTTTCCGTAATCAATTTATGTAGCTAGGTTTGCGGCTTTGAGTAATTCCTTTTTATAACATCTGATGGAATTACATGGTACTAGCAAATATATGCCATATATATATTACTATTTTAAAGCATTTTAAGTATTTATCATATACCCACCGGGTGCAGGTATTTAAGTTTTAATGTAATAAAATATTATATTAAATTAGAAAGGCTAATGAAACTAAATAAAAATGCGGATAAAAAGATTTGAAACAGAGGGAGGTATAACCGAAAATTAGAACAACTGAAACTTATTCTTCATCACTCCCGTTTTTCATTGATAAATTTTCCTAATTTAACTATTTAGTTAAAATAGGAAGTAAAGAATAAAATTACAATTTTTTTCTTCTTGTTAATGGATTTCTCTTGAGATTTCTCCCCGAGATTCTGTAATTCTCTTTATAAAATCTGATGGAATTACATGTTACTAGTAGCAAAGGATAATTTCTGTCCTGATCTGTTATCCAAAGCCGAAATGAATTGTCTTTTACAAGTTTATTTATCTCCAGCATAAAACTGATAAAATGTTATCTGATCTTCTAAGATTTGTATTATTTGGATTTTTCTTTGCTATCTTCATCTTTATTGTTGTATAAACGTTTCGTCCGATGTACACATTTTAGCAGATGGCATAACGGATATAACGGTTGAGTTCATACAGTTCTTAAGGACAATCATCTGTAGGTTGCAGGTTCAATACTGACCAAGGGCGATAATAACATAGAATACTTAATATATCTTAATACTTGTACCTGGTAATGGTTAGCGGAATGAGAACAGTATACCCAGGTAAATTGAATAAAGGGTTCGGTTCGAAGTTCCGATTACGACATGAAGGCTGCCGATTTCGACAACAAGGTTCGCGAGTTCGACAAAAAAAAATGAAAAGGTTGGATGAGGACAACAGTCCGAAAAGTTCAAATAATACAAATTAAAACTAATAACAAGAGGGGAAAATGGATTCAAGCCTTTTCGAACGGTATTAGTCTAAACCAGAGTTTTTCAACCTGTGTGTTGCTGCACACTAGCGTACCGTGAAGCTTCCGTAGGTGTACCGTGAGTGTTGAGGACGATTGATCATCCTTTTATATTTTTATTCTATTACTTTGATATTTTTTTGTTTTAATTTAATTTTTTGTTGTTTTCTTTAACACCTGTAGCACATTTTCACTATTCCTTTTCTTTTAAAATTTAAATGATAAAATAATTATATGTTTATATACTGATGGTGTACCTCGATCAATTTATTGCCCAGCTCACTGTGCCGTGAGATGAAAAGGTTGAAAAACTCTGGTCTAAACTAAACACAAACTATTCCAGCTAGAGTATTTAACTCGTCTCGTCAATTCTAACCTCCACACCGCCAACCGTCAGGCCATCAGCATTTCCCTTATCATTTATAAAATCTTAATATAAGACAGCATTCTTTAATCTTTCCTTTCAGAATCGCGGATTTCGCTTCCAAGAAGTGTCCGTTCTTGAAAATACTCCTCGGGATATTGTTTTCTATTTTCAAAACTCTCTTATCTCCTGAATAAACACATTCTCTATTTCGCGTTTTTTGTAAGGAAAAGTTTCGAGTTCCTAGACATTGACCTACCACCGAGTTACCTCTTCAAGAGAGCTAGTTAATTTCTTTATACCTCTATCAATTACAAAGTAAAGTATTCCCTTTTTTTTAATCTGCTATGCGCCAATTCCACTTTTGACATTAGTGAGTATTCTATTTCCAGACAGACTGCCGTATAACTCCATAGCAATCGTATAAAACTGTTTTTCTTAAACTCTATCAATTACGCCAAACTCTCCAGTTGAGTTTTCAGCATGTCCCAATCCTTTATTTAATGAAGGAAATCTTGGCTTCTTAGACTCTTGCACTTTATATAAAAGTGTTCTTTATAAAAAGTCTGTGCCTCATTAACTTTCGACTAAATTAGGTATATTTCTTCTTGTGGTTTATTATTGTATTGACACAAACTTTGACTTCAATAGAAGACTTTTACGAGTTCCTTCTGTTCTTTGATGTGAAAATTGATTTTTCTCCAACATTTTCTTGGTTTAGTTTGGTTTGGTTTCTTTGTTTAATGGTATATCGATCTTCATGGTTTATCTAATGTCGAAATCATCTTTGTAGAAGAACAGTAGTGGTACTATCTAAACCACATGAGAATGAGGGGGTTCATACCTTTCCCAAGAGTATTAGTCTGAAATTCAACGTTGTAGCGCTACTGAATTGATTTGGTTTCTTTTTTTAATGGCATATCGAATATAATTTAATGCTAAAGCCATCCTTGTAGAACAACAGTAGTGGTACTATCTAAACCATAGATGTGGGATGAGGAGGTTCATACCTTTCTCAAGGGTAGGTATTTACCCAACCCATTCGCTACGGGTAGGTTGTGAGACAAAGTCGTAAGTATGAGGTATTCAAGGATCGAACTCGCTTTTCAGTAGTAATGGATCGGTGAGACTAGCCTGCTAACCATTAAACCACGATAGTACACCTACCTTTTCAAGGGTACTAATCCAAAAATGAACGGAATAATAAGTTGCACAGTCTATAAGGATTGGTTTGGTTTCTTTGTTTAATTGCATATCAACCCTCGTTGGCTATTTAAATGCTAAAGTCATCCTTGTAGAAGAACAGTAATGGTACTCTTTAACCAATAGCCGGGTGAATGAGTGGGTTCATACTTTCCCCAAAGGTACTAGTCTCAAAGTAAACATAATAGCGCTTACTAAGATGTTGCAGCCCAGCACGTTAGCCACAGAGCCAAGGCGAAACCTTTTCTTAAATTCAAATCTATTGTTGACATGGCATAAAATGAAGTTTATTGTGTACGCTAACAGAACTGGCATTGATGTTTTCTTGTTTTATTTTAGTGTTAAATGTTGGTACATTCAGGAAACTCGTCATGAAAAAGACATGAAAAAATACATAAAACGTTTAAGTTTTTCAGTCGAACGGAGAAAAAAAGTAGCTTTTACACTAAAATAGCAAACTTTAATTACATAGGCTCTGATAGAAATAAAATGAAGCTATTAATCGTTGAAGTAACATAAAAAATCACAAACAAACTAATAAAAATGTCACAAAAAGTCTGCATGTGATAATTCTAGAAATAGTACTTCTTTTGCCGCTAACTTTTTTTTTTTTTCAATCTATCTCAGTCTGTCAATATCTATCTATCTATCTATCTATCTAACTCGCTTGCTAACTAATTCAGCCTGTTTTTTTTGTTTTTTTGTCAGCTTCTTTTTTTCTTTTCTTTTTTTTTTTTCTTCTTTCTTTTTTCCTTTTTCCTTTAGAACATCTACATAGACTGAATGACTATAAAAAAAAAACGAAAAAAAAGTAATAAATTAAATACGATAAACGCATGAAAGAAATGTGTTTTTTTTGATAACTTTTTTTCTTAATTCTAACAAAATGTGAAAAGTTACGAAACAGAACTTTAAATGATGGGCACAATTTTTGCTAAAGTTTTTTTAATTCAGCACATATTAAATGAGAACACATGCGAATTCATTAAAAAAACGGAAAATAGAGAAAATATTTGACAATGATAACAAGTAGAATGATTTATAATATATCACTCTTTAGGAGACTTTCACTGAAGTCTGGGTGACAGCAAGGCTCCTCAGGTCTCCAGGACCCTTCTGGGTATTCTAGCCGCTGCTGTTATTTAGATTGCCTCAATTCTTCCTCTGATTTCCGATTCTTGCGTCTTTTTTCCAAGCCTTTGGGTACCGTTCCAAGGACCCAACTATAATTAGTACCACCATTATACTCTTGTTCCACAGTTTGTTTGTTTTTGTTTTTTTGTTTTTGGGGTTTGTTTTTTTTGTTTTTATTCATTTATTTGTTTGTTTTTTTTAGTTCTCAGGTAAGATCCAAGTATTTGTCAATTATTTTATTTTCTTTCCTTTTCACTCTGTGATCCGCTGGAACGGCAAAATCCACTAAATGACAAGTTCTCTTCTGGTTAATTAACTCTAGGCCTGATCTTCTGTCTAGGATTAGGTAATTCGTTTGTATCTCAAAATCCAAGAGAATTTTATATAACTTATTGTCTAAGACGTCTTGAATTGTAGCATCTACGCAACCCTCTATATTGGCAAGACCTATTCCACCTTTCCTTTCTTGATACATATAGCCTATCTCTATCGTCTCTAGGGTGTAAAGCCTTGTACATTGTCATTAATTTTCTAGTTTTTTTTGTCAATCTGTCTGAATTCCCCTTTTGTCCATTTTAAGAATGGCCCAGAGTATCTTATAATGGAGACGGCCTAGGTATTTGTTCCTTTGATAGGAGAGTTTGGTTTCTAGGAGATTATTATTATTATTATTATTATTATTATTATTATTATTATTTATTTATTTATTTTCATTATTTATTTTATGTATTATAAAGTTATTACTCTTGAATTATTCACAGATATATTTGAAATTCTATGATTATTCTTTTAGTAAAGAAACAAAATATATTTACATGTATAAATAACAACACACGCGTACATACAGAGTCTATCTGTCTGTCTGTCTGTCCAATCTCTCTTCTCTCTCTCTCTCTCTCTCTCTCTCTCTCACACACACACACACACACACACACACACACACACACACACACATATATATATATATATATATATGAATACAGAAGAAACAGACAGTTTAAAAATATGTTTTTAGAAACATTTGATATATTGGCACTTACAATACACGTTTTTGTAGAGAAATACTAGAATACTTAAGGCTTGCGGCAGCACTAGGTGTTCCACAATCAGACAGAATGCCAAAAACAATAGTTGTTGAGAAGGTATTTTGAGCAAAATGAATTCTGTTACTGTGGAGAAACAGTGTTTTAGAACATATTTCTGGAAACCACCACCGACTAGACAATCTTCAATTTGTACAAAGAACTGGTAACGACGGAATGTTTATATAAAGGTAAAAGTCATGGGAGACTACCGGCCTCTGAAAAATAATTAGAGTGTACATGGGCAGTATAGAAATCCACAAGGAGGAAAAGTCAGAAGTTACAGATTCCACATTAGACAGTTTGGAAAATCTTTCGGAAATGGTTTTAAATGATTTCTTACAAAATGGAGTTATTGCAAAGTCTACGTAACCAGGAGAAAATAAAAGGTCGTGATTTCTGTACGAAAACTTTGAAACATTGGGAAAAAGAAAATTGCTTTAGGGAACGACTGTAAATTGCAGCCTTGAACTTCAAATGTTTCTCTGCAATCTTGTGTATCATGAGTGTCACATTAAATAAATTTTAAATAGATTTTTGTATCATGAGTGTCACATTAAATAAATTTTAAATAGATTTTTGTATCATGAGTGTCACATTAAATAAATTTTAAATAGATTTTTGTATCATGAGTGTCACATTAAATAGATTTTATATAGATTTTTATATCATGAGTGTCACGTAAAATAGATATTCATATCATAACTGTCAAATAATATAGAATTTAAAATAAGTGTTTGTATCATAAGTACATGATACAAACATTTTATGTGGAAATATATTTTGAATAGATTTTTGTATCATGAGTGTCACGTAACATAGATGTTTGTATCATGAATGTCACAGGAAATATATTTTGAATAGATTTTTGTATTCATGATGTGTCACGTAACATAGATGTTGTATCATGAATGTCACAGGAAATATATTTTGAATAGATTTTTGTATCATGATGTGCACGTAACATAGATGTTTGTATCATGGAGTGTCACGTAAAATTGGTTTAAATAGATTTTTGATGTTTTTTCGATTGTTGACACCCGATATATACTTATTGCATTTTATATATGTCTATAATGCATAAATATGTATTGGTTGCAATCATTATTGCTTGATTTATTAATTAAAATAAAAAATTGGAATATTTTCCAGTATTTCCTTTTAGTATTTCTTCTAGCGTTTATGCTGCATTCTATAAAAGAGATGCTCAGTATCACAACGTGAAGACACAATTATCTAATTACATTTCTTCACTTGCAATATATTCAACTCATCAAATCTCAAAAGATGAAAAAAATCTCCAGTAATGATTGGTAGACGTTAATTGAACTGACAAAATGAAATATTTACAAATCAGATAGAGAAATCTGATTGGATATTATTCATTTCTCTGAATGCTTGAGATGGGGCTTGATGATTAGTATTATCTGCGTTATTCGAACTATTGTCCCCATCTTCATTGTTATTTGTACAACGTTTCGGCCGATATGCCCCCGGCCTTCTTCAGGTATTTCTTGTCGGACTCGGGAAAGTTCGCGAGTCCGAAAAGAAGGTTCGCGAGTCCGACAAGGAATACCTGAAGAAGGCCGGAGGGCATATCGGCCGAAACGTTGTTCAAATAACAATAAAGATGGGGACAATAGTCCGAATAACGTGGATATTATTCAATCAAATGTTTAATAATCTCTTGATGATTTTATATCAATAGGTTTAGTTTCTTTGTTTAATGGCATATCAGTCTTCGTGGGTCAATTGAAGCCAAATCCAAACTTGTAGACGAAGAGTAGTGATAATATTTAACACATAGCTAGGGGATAAGGCGGTACATAACTTTCTTGAGGGTATTAGTCTGAAAGTGAAATGTAATAGTGCAACTGGAGTTCGAACTCGTTTACTACTATTTTACAGTCCAGCACATTAACCACTACGCTACAGGGACTCCACTTTTATATCACTAACTATAAGATTGCAATTCATTAAATACTTCAGAACATTATCTCATTAGTTGTTATTTTCTGTGTGAAGACATACACACACTGAAAATTTAACAGCATAGAATGTAGCAGTTTTATTTTGACTTAAAGCAGTTAAGCCCCTGTTTGATTTAGTACAATGCGTTGCTACAGTCGAAATAAATGGGAAAAATCAAACCTGACGTCATAATGTTCCATTGCAAACACTTCATTAGGATCTAGTTGTTTTCTTTATGTTAAAATCACACATAATAATCCCTTATGATGGACGTTGCAAATATCGTGTTATAACCACATAACAATCTTAGCGATGATGAAGCAATGAATGAATCCACAGTGGAATATAATATTTATGAGCTCAGATATGGACACTGGGATGAGACGTCGATTGGTGATGAAAATGAAAGAGAGGCAAAGGATCTTGGAACTGACAACAACAACAACAACAACAACAACAGGATCTAATTCCGAAATTTGAAATAAACAACCGAGGAATAGACATGAAACAGATGCTGGTCGTTGTGATTGACACAGAAGAAATGCTGCATGAAGACAACAAGATACACGAGAAGAAACTGTAAAAATGCTTGAAACAGGATGGTTAACAATTACTCAAAGACAATGAATCACAAGAAAGAAAAACTTAAGTCAGGCTCCATCTAGATAGGAGACGGTCATCTTAAAGAATGTAAATTTGAAAATACAGAAGAAGTCCAGAAAAGGAAATTATCTACAATAGGTCGATGTGGAAAGTAATAAAAATCATATGAAAAGAAGACAAAGAAATAGTTATGTGTCTCTTCTCCCTGTGTGTGCGAGTGAGCAAAAAATGTATTGAGAAATAAGCGATTCGGGGGAATAAAATAAAAGAAATACAGTAGTTCCAAATATTTATGTATTTACCAACCCCTCCACACGAGTAGGATGTGATAGGATGCCTCCGCTTACTTGCAATAGGTTTGAGTGTTTAATACGGCAAACACCTTTTACGGCAGGTGATTAATGCAAAATATTTGTATTTTATCTATCTTGCAGTCAAATCATAAAATAAATTGAACTTTGGAAAATATTGGGTCGAATTTCATCAAAGTCGATTTTCCGTCTAGAATCCTGTGCTCTTCTGAAATACTCAGTTTTAGTTTTGTTTATTCTCTAATTATTGAACAAGAACAACAACCACAATGTGAAACATGTCAAACACCCCTGACAGTTAAACACTTATTGACGGAATGCAGATTTTTTGTTCCCATCAGAAACCATTATTTTAAAGCAAACAATATGAAGGATCTATTTGAAAATGTTAACATTGGGAATATTTTCTCCTTTTTAAGGGAAATAAAATTCTACCATAGAATATAGACATGAAACAAATCAATGCCATACAATATAATTCCCAATAATGCTAACACATTGTTAAAACCAATTACTAAAAGTATATATATGAATACACAATATGTAAACACCCCAACCGCTAGGCATGATATAACCCTGGACGGGTTGATATACCGTTAAAATCAATAAACCAACCAACCAATTATTGAAGCATAATTGCTGTATCATCGACATTTCCATTTGACCATTTTCGGAATCATTTCTTAAGCAAGTTTCTTTCGCCTACAATCTAAACTTATACGGATGGAACATTTTTCATTTAAACTTCATTTAGTTATAACTAGAAGCGGTTACCCAGCGTCGCTGAGTAGAGGATGAAGTTAGTCTCACAGATCTATCATTATTGAATCCCGAGTTGGATCCTTTCAGGATACGTAATTAAAATCCTATGTAAAAATACGTTTCGTTGATCCGGCATGGGGGACCATCAGATACAAAAAGTGCACCGACAAACCTAAACGAAACATTAATGTCTTCTATTTAAAATATCAAATGCAAAAAAAAAATTCCATGCTGTTACTATTTAGATTTTATTTTCTAATTATATGCACGAACATAGATCAAATCGTCATCCTTTTTGCTCAAAAAGCAAGATCTGGTGAAAGTGAATGTATATATATATATGTGTTCTGCATAGCGAGCCATCCTTTGCCGGGATTAACTTGTCAAGATTATTTTCTATAATTATCGAATTTTATGCGATACATGCATTATAATTGCCTTCAAGCAAAATATAAATAATAATTTATTCAACAATGCTTCTATAAAAAACAAACATCCAACAATCTTATTCTCTTCGCCGAAGAGCTTACGGCCGGGTTTGTTTACTACTCAATAAACGTCCACTTACCTACTAGGGTAGAGGCGTGTAGTATCTTTGACAAGGTTAATTTCGCAGGGATTGTTCGCTATGTACCGGCGGCCGAACGGATATGGTCTCTGACTATGCCTGTGAAGTCCCGGTTTCGATTCCTGTCGGAGGGGAGTCGTTAGTATACATCGCTGAAGAGACTTAATAAAGTTGAAACAGTCTGTACGGTGTTCTGCATAGCGAGCCATCCTTTGCCGGGATTAACTTGTCAAGATTATTTTCTATAATTATCGAATTTTATGCGATACATGCATTATAATTGCCTTCAAGCAAAATATAAATATATATATATATATATATATATATATATAATATATATATATATATAAGGTATGAATCTATATATTCTCCCTCCAGCTATGGGTTAAATAGTAGGGCAGACTGGGCCTTTAACCTTGGGTAGATAACCAGTCTAGGAGAGGGATAACTCTGAATTCAAAATTCCTGAGGTCAGTCGTTGATTGGGTTCGTGACATTCCTTGATGCACCAGTTCTTTCCTATCGACTGTGCAAAAAAGTGTGGAATGGTCCTACACAAGCTTCACCACTATAAACAAATCACTGTGTTGGTTGTTCACTGGATGAACACTCATGCGTCGAAAATCGACGAGAGAGTCCTTTTTTTTTATATATATATTTAGTTTGTCGTTAATTGTTATATTACCGTAGTTTCCTTCGGACATACACACGCATATATATGCATATAACTGGTCTTTATATATATATATATATATATATATATATATATATATATATATATATATATATATAACAACATGATGGTTTGGTTTGGTTTCTTTTGCTTAATAGCAACCTTCATGAGATATTTATTGTAGTAGCGATACTATTTAACCCGTAGCAGAGGGGGGGGTGATAATTTCATACCTTTCCAATTGGTATTAGTCTGAAAGTGAACGTAATAGCGCGAGTGGAGTTCGAACTCGCTTACTACGATATCGCAGTCTAGCCCGTTAGCTACTACACCACGTGAACTTCCCCTGCTAAAGATACCATACATTGTAGCAGTACTGTCACCTTATTCTACATAGAACCACAGTTAAGCCCTTGTTTTATTTAGTACAATGTGTTGCCACAGTCCAAATAAATAGGAAGAATCATACCCGAAGTCATAATTTTCCATTGTAAGCACTTCATTAGCATCGAATTGTTTTCTTTATGTTAAAATCACACATAATAATCCCGTATGATGGACGTTGCAAATATCGTGTTATAACCTCATAACGATCTTAGAGATGATGAAGCAATGAATGAATCCACGGCAGAACATAATATTTATGAGCACAGATATGGACACAGGAATGAATATTGAGATTTGATACAATGCACTGTGTGTCTTTATCTGAAGATAATAATGTGAGAAGGCTGGATTGGGCTAAATGTAGACGCAGAGAGAGGGGCTTAAAAGTGACAAAATCAAAGAATAATTCATATCACAACTGACTGCAGTAGGTCAAGAAATGGAAGGCATGAACTCCAATTGTCCTGGGCGCCATTACTTAAAGGAGAATGAGTGTGACTATGAACATTGCAATAAATTTCTCTGTTCAGTGCATGTGCGTGGTGTCATGATTTTATTTGGTATCAGATTGCGATCGATAAAGCGTTTTATGATCGTAGCTTGCATAATACCCGTAAATATGACGGTGTTATTTATGTATTCAGAACATATGATACTTATGTAACCGGAACATCATAATATGTGTGATCCCATTAAGAGAAAGGAAAGTGTAGAATTGTAAGACTGGAAATTGACATGTAATTTGGATTTCGTAGCAAATTATGACTGTAAGCTGGTGGTTCTCTTTGGTTATACAGCAGTATTTTCCGAACCCGTTCGCCAGGAGTAGGATGTGACACAAGGTCACAAGTAGGAAACATACAGCGAGGATCGCTATTCAGTAGTAATAGATCTAGTGAAGCAGCAGTATATTTGTACCTTTGTGCCAGCGAGTGTTTGAATTTACCATCTGATTGACGCCCTGTGTGAAAAATAACGGTAATTTTCACCTTTAGTTGGCTAAATTCCTAGCAAATAAGGCAATTAGAGTAACCTCCCTTGACTTTCACTTTGAAACCTTTTTGAAAGTATCCGTGCGAAATAAAAAAAATCTTAGAAACTTTTTCGCAAACAATACAACTGCATGCTTTAACACAAAAATATCATAAAATGTGTTCTTTAACAATTAAGTTCATTTCAGATAATGCGCACGCACAATTTTATGCTAGGAATTTAGCCAACTAAAGGTGAAAATTTCCAAATAACTAGAATTGCAAAACTGGCAAGAAATATTTATAGACTTACGTGAGTTAGGCAATAAGATTTCTTTATAAAAAAAGATTGTTATATTTATTTAGAACTAATGGAGGCACACCTGGTGTAATGGTCTTCGTTGTAGGAAATGGACATGGAGTTCAAATACTGGACGAGGCTGGTTGCATATCACATAGAACTAATAACCTTGGTAAAGGCAAATATCCAACTATTATCGCTCCAGCTATGGGTAAATAATTGGACAGACTGGGTTCTTCAACCTTAATATTGCAACCGGTCTTGGGGAAGAAAACCTCTGAAATCTGCGACTGTCAAAACCCGCTCAAAATTAAGCTTGTGTTGCGTAAATAATTGGACAGACTGGGTTCTTCAGCCTTGGTATTGTAACCGGTCTGGGAGAAGAAAAACTCTGAAATTTGAGACTGTTAAAATCCGCGCAAAAATTAACCTTGTGTTGCATCCTGCTCGTGTGGAGGGGTTGGGTAAATATATACATATTATTATTGTGTATAATATATACATATTACGAATGAATTTCCTTTTCACTAGAAGCTTCACGAATAATGCCTAGTAATAAGGTTTTGGGATCTAATTTGATATTTTACTTTAAATCTGGCTGGTTGATTAGAGTGCACTTAATCCCTTAATCTACATTGTGATACACGTTTTAAGAATCATAATTCATCTGAAAGAGAGAGAGGGGGTAGAGGAGATAGGAGTGTTCAGATATTAGGGGTTTTGGGTGTAACTGAACAGTACTAATACATGAGGGTATTACTAAAAGTTTAATTACATCAATGCATATTTACGTATTATCATCGGATGGTAAATTTAGTAATTTTTAATTTTCTTCTTTCCCAGCAATGATCTCGAATATAACTAAATAATCCACCGTTGAGTTTCAGTAGGAAAATTATTCTCTCAAAAACGCCCCCTTACCTATTATGGTAGAGGCGTGTAGTATCATTTGACAAGCTTAATTTCGCTAGGATTGTTAGCTGTGTACTGTGGTCGAGGCGATATAGTGTTTCACTATGCTCGCTGAGGTCCCGGTTTCGATTTCTGTCGGAGGGAAATCGTTAGTATATGTCGCTGATGAGACTTAATAAAGTCGAAACAGTCTGTACGACATTCTACACACCGAGCGATCCTTTGCCGGGATTACACTTGTCAATTTCATTTTCTATAAGAAAAAGTATCGAATTTTATGCGATACATGCGTTGTAAGTGCCTTCAAGTAAAAATTTAATATATATATATATATATATATATATATATATTTAGTTATGGAATTTTGAAAAATATGGTAACTCGTCTTTATCGTTAATATCTGTCTGTCTGTCTGTCTTGATAGAAGACAGTTAATGCTTTCTTGAGTACATATTTGAGTATTGTTTTCACTCTGCACGCACGTGTGAACACACACTCACACGCACACGCACATGCACACACACATACACACTCACAAACATAAACATAAACACAAAGACACATCCAAAAATACATACACACACTACATATATACACACACACCAAAAGTGAGAGAAAGGTAAATAGATGGACGAGTCTTGCGTCACCATTGAAAGTCGTACAGTTGATTAAAAAAATATATCTATCTCTATTAATAATGGGATTCGCTTCCGGTTTTTGTCTGTAACAAAAATTACGTCACTGCTTACATCATATTACCCACAATCATCATAACATAGAATAAATACACTCAAAATTTGAACATGCAACATTAGACAGTCCTCATTTTTTAAAACAAGTTTTAATAAATACATGACTGGTATTATATATCTATATATAGTTTGTTTTATTTCAATACATATTTAAAGTTTACATTTCAAATTGTTTTATTTTTTTAATCATTTAATGAATTTGATGATTTTACTTACTTAGGGTACAAACTCGCTGACATTGAATTTTTTACTCCCACCCCTCACGCAATATGTTTCAAAAACCTATTTTTACATCGCTCGGAGGGTGTTTTTTATTTTGTACTAGAAAATGTAATAAAAATTAATTACGATTATATCTTATTACCTACCTAAAACTACACAAAATATACGAAATGTACAAAGAAAAGAAAACGAAAAGTTGACGTCTACATATCTATTAATAATGGAGATCTATTTGTCTGTAAGCGAAACTACGTCACTGCCTACGTCACTGCCTATGTCACTGCCTACGTCACCATAACCCAAGTCGTCAATTCAATGAATGAATGACGATTTTGTAGAATATTTATGAGTAAAATATTCAAAATAATTATTCAATTAAAATTAGATGCACGCCACATTTTATTTGAGGAGAACAGAACTAAGTTTCCATTTCAAATTGTTTTCTTATATTTTTTTAATACATTTGATGATTTTACTTACTCATGATACAAACCCCCTGACATTGAATTTTTTAAACTCATATCCCCTCGGGTAATATTATTTTATTTGACTAGTAATTATAAAATCAATCAAAGAATCTTATATTTTAATTTCTTATATGTATCCATCTCTCTTATTTCAACGGAAAATAAGGGCTCACTTTTAAGTCACGTTGAAAGCGCCGAAGTTAAGCAGCGATAAGCTTGCTCAATACTTGGATGGGTGACCATTTAAGCAACAGCATTTACTTTAAGCAACCTGATATCAAAATTATTTGATCCAGCATGAAATGACCCAAAAAGTGTTGGTATGCCTAAAACATACCAACCAACAAAATAAGGTTTTTGAAAAAATTAAAAATTAATTTGTTTTTGCGTTTTAGAATTTGGATCCTTTCTGAATTTATTAAAGGTGCGAATCGTTATGAGCCATTTTGGAGGTGCGTGGTGTAATGGTTAGAGTCGTTGAAAATGGAATCGTCGACCCGAGTTCAAATCCGGGACGAAACTGTTTGCATTTTACATAGCGCTAATACCCTTGGAAAAGGTATGAATCCAACTACTCTCCCTCCAACTATGGACAAATAGTAGGGCGGATTGGGCTCTTTAACCATGGCTAGGTAACCAGTATAGAAGAAGGAAAACTCTGAAATCAAACCTGTTAAACTCAGAAATTGACCTTGTGTCACATTCTGCTCGTGTGGGGTATATATATTTTTTCTTCATATATATAATATATATATATATTTCTTCATATTTCTTCATACGTTAGTAAACATGTAGTAATATCTTGAACTTTGATATTATTAGATGAATCATTATCAATCATTTAATAATATCAAAGTTCAAAATATTACTATATGTTTACTATACAACTAAAAATGAAAATCCACTAAAGGAAGACTAATTAGAAATGAATAGTGGTTGACCATTCTTCCTAAATGATATAATATATATATATATATATATATATATATATATATATATATATGGGGGGGTTACAGATTTGAGTTCTCTAGTGATTGTAAAAACATACCGCCGTAAAGTATGTAGCAATTAATTGTTCACCCTAGACTAACGGCCGCTGATAGCCGTAAGGGTAAGGAACTTGGCAGACGAAAATTCTGTCAGGTTTGGATCCGGCTAGAGGTAGCTTTTAAAAAGTCGAGCCGCATTGATGAGAAGTAAACTTCGAAACACGTGTCTGTGGATGACTGATATATATCTTTCCCACTCCCATGGTTGAGCACTGGGGGGGGGGACATTAATTGTAACTTCACTGTTTGGCATTAGCCGTTACCCGTCTGTTTACAGATTTGAGTTCTCTGGTGATTGTAAAAACATACCGCCGTAAAGTATGTAGCAATTAATTGTTCACCCTAGACTAACAGCCGCTGATAGCCGTAAGGGTAAGGAACTTGGCAGACAAAAATTCTGTCGGCTCTCGATACCGAGCTGTTAAGAGGTAGCTGTTTAAAAAGTTGAGCCGCACTGATGAGAAGTAAACTTCGAAACACGTGTCTGTGGATGACTGATATATATATATATATATATATATATATATATATATATATATATATATATATATATATATATATATATATATATATGAGACATTTTGAATGGATTAGCTTTCATGTTATATGCAGCTTCTAACAATCAATTCACTTCTCCAAAACTAAGACCAGGACGTGTGAGTCAGGCTGTGGGTTATGCTTGACCTTAAAAAAATGAATTGAAAAAAAGAAAAAAAAACGGTGATGATGAATTGATTCACATTGACGATGTCTCAGTATTAATTGAAACGTCACCACACATTTAAATGAACAGTATAAATCACCTACCCAGATGCCTATGTGTGAATGAGTCGAAAGAGACTTGCTGAAGGAATGATGGATGGAACGTTGGAAGGAAAAGGGTTAAATTGAAAATTTAGATGATACGGGAACTATGCAACAGTCATCACATGAAAAACATGGAACGCCAGATATGTCATCACAAAACACGTGGCCTCACAGAATGCATATGTCTCTCTCTCTCTCTCTCTCACTCTCTCTCTCTCTCTCCGCACAGGACAGTCATCTCAAGAAGCCATGTTGAAGCCGTCAACTATAACTCACTGGAAATGCGCGCCAGAATTGAAATCCATCACTCAATTTGTGAGAATACACATTGTGGCTGCCAGCCGTAAATATTTATTCCATTTGGATATTAGGAATTTTAGAAATAACAAACTGACTGGTCTAAACAGACCTAAAAAGATTTCTAGATCATTTTTTTTTTTTTTTTTTTTTTTTTTTTTTTTTGGTTATACCGTGCTTATGAATTTCGCCAGCCCAGACACTGGGAAGAAATTCCAAATACAGAAATGGGTAGAAAGTTTATTTTCTTTCACTGATTACTTTGTTCTGTCTCAATAGTCTGCTTACGTTTAACATTCTTTAAAAATTCCCAATCTCTTATCGTACAGTAAGAATAACAATCCTGTCTCATTAGAACTGTGGAAGTTTCCGTGGCGTAATGACTAACTTTCTGGTCTGTAACATCGTAGTAAGCGAGTTCGCAACTGCAGTCACGCTATTATGTTTACTTTCAAACTAATACCGTTGGGAAATGTATGAACTCCTTAACCCCTTCAGCAATGGGTTAAATAGTACTCCAACTGTTCTTTTATAAGGAAGGATTGGTACAATGACTTTGGGCCATTTTTTCGCCTTCTTGGTTATACCGTGCTTATGAATTTCGCCAGCCCAGACACTGGGAAGAAATCCCAAATACTGAAAGGAGTAGAAAGTTTATTTTCTTTCACTGATTACTTAGTTCTGTCTCAACAGCCAGTTTGCGTTTAACATTTTTTTAAATTGCCATTCTCTCATCGTACAGTAAGAATAACAATCCGGTCTCAATAGAATTGTGGAAGTCCCCGTGGCGTAACGACTAACTTGCTAGTCTGTAACATCGTCGTTAGCAATTTCGAATTCCAGTCAGGCTGTTAAGTTCACTTTCGGACTAATACCCCTGGGGATACAAGTGCACAATAGCGCACAAGTGATAATATCATTAGAATCGCATATTACATATAAATAGCATTCGATGTCGGAAACTGACGAAGTAGCCTAACCCAAAACCTTACCCTAGCTCATCAAAGGTTTCAGGTACTATTTCAGCCGGACAAGTGTTATACCAGGGTGATTGTTTTTTTCATCTGAGGTAGAGCGCCACACCTACCATCAGCTCCCACTTTACCGCATAGATCCATGCTGTGCTACTCATGCATTGAGTTGGTGATGACCGGTACTGAACCCGGAACCTTGTGGTTTCTTGGCGGATGATCTGCCGACTGAGTTAAACTGGCCCTTTTAAGTGTATTATGCCAATAAAGACTTGACTAGGGTGTGTTTGTTTTTTCTATGGTATGGTCACGTGATGCAGATAGAATTATAATCAATGTCTACATCGATCAAAGTATTGACAAAGTGATTTACAAAACAATAGAAAACATTTATCATAGAATGTATATATGATTATTCTGATTATTAAATGTGAGCGGTGAGTTTATCAATTCGCCATTTCTAGATTTTCCCTTCCAATATATAAAGCATCTCTGAGTGGTAAACAAAGTGGATTATAAAATACGATTTTATTACTAAACAAAAATGATCTGAAAAAATTGGAAAATTGAAAAAATTGAAAATTTTATATCTAGTTGATAACAATAGAATAAAAAAATAGAATAGATAAAAAAAAAATTTTAAAGGAAAAAATTGAAAATTGAAAAAATTGAAAAAATTATTGAATTATATATGATTATTGTGATTATTATTTCAATAGAAAACATTTATCATAGAAATTCTTCTTGATCGAAGGATATGAACAGATAACAAATAAGGAAGCCAACAAATTGCAGTTCTATTTTATCAAATAAGTTATCTGTCTATTTTAGGATTAGAATTATTTTAATTATCATTACTTTCAGCCATTACTTAGTATCATCACTTTCCCACGACTCTTTCATCAACCGTCCTAATTGGTCATCGCTCCTGACAAGTCCTCAACCCGGCATCCAGCATCCAGTGTCTGCCTTGAGCTAATCAATATAAGTGTTTTATTGTAACATGGAATACATTTAGGAAATATCCCTTTGTTGAATATTCATTCTTACATACTATTAAATTATACTTACCTAGATTAGGGCCCTAGTCTTCTGATCCAATAAGTGAGTTGGCGTGGTCCCGGGGGGGGCATACCCCCAGGAAGAACCTGGTTTTCACCTAAAAGGGTAAGGGCCCGGTAAAAAGGTGATTTCCCGGTACCTGGGGCGCCCCTTAAGGATTATGTCGACGGGACCCCGCATTTTTTTGGCACCGGCCATAGTATGAGCTTCGGTTTGTGCGTGACTCTTCGCGTAAAGGAAATACTATCTTAATCCGGCCTAGTAGAATGTCATGAAAATAAATATACATATTTATCTACACCTCCCCACATGCAGGATGTTGCAAATGGTCAATTTCTTAAATAGGCTTTAATGCAGAGTTTTTCCTTCTCCTAGACTGATTGCTATAGACTATAAAGAGCCCAGTATACCCTACTATTTATCAATAGCTGGAGAGAGAATAGTTGGTTTCATGCCTTTCCCGGGTTTTTTAGCGCTATGTGAAATGCAAACAACCGTATCCAGGATTTGAACTCGTCTCACCATTTCCTATGAGAGCAACCATTACACCACGCGCTTCCACAGGCGCAGGAAAATACATATATACGCTGAACCAAATTTGACGAAGCGTCCTAAAAGACATGAATCCTACTTTTATTGTATTTCAGGTGTTTTCTCAAACCAAGTCTTTTTACTAAGATGTAAAAGCATTATATTGTTGGTTGCTTTTTATCAAGCTTACAAATTATAACCGTGAAGATTTAGTACTGGTGGTTGTGACAAGAAAAACTTGCAGCTCTAATATAACTATATCATTATCAACCTTTGTTATCATAGTTTATAAGATATTTCTTTAATTGTACTTTGCATCAATTATTCAAAATTTGCTAAGTTAATTTGTCAATGAAAAACAAGTTTGCACAAAGTAATTTATAATCAAATTTCTAATTGGATTTCAAATTCACTTATCCATAAGATTAGTTTTACATGTCTTTATCTCTAATTCTAATTCCCCCCACACACGCTGCAATATATATATATATATATATATATATATATATATATATATATATATGTGTGTAATATATATATATGTATGTATATATAATATATATATATATATATATATGAAGAAATTTGAAAACGAAGTGTTCCAAAAATAAGATGAATTTATTCATCGACGCTTAAGCGTTTCGGTTTATTTAAACCTTCATCAGGATAGATTATCGGTGAAGAAATTGATGGATGTTTTGTAAATGACAGAAGTTAGAAAAATCTTTATAAAATGTTTGTAACTGTATTTGTTCAGCGTTATATTTTTTGAAAGACGAGCCGCGATCCGCACACGCGAAGATGTCATGACGCGTGACGTAACTCGAAGAAATGCATTCAACAAAATACGAGAAAAAGTATTAATGGACTGATTTTATGAGAACAATGGGAACAAAGTGGGATAAGATAACTAAATAATTAAATAAACCTGGTGTTTCGTAGCTATTTAAAACTATTTTAGCTACAAACGGTGATATGTTGAAAAATCCAGGTCTATCATTAAGGGAGGGTAAAAGCGAAATTGCATATATATATTTGGGCAGCATTTTTTTCTTTAACGCTGACACTATTAAACAGGACAAATATCTTCTGCCTGGCTAGTTTCTTTTCGATCCGTTCAAGTTGACAGGCCAATGTTTTAATGTTGCGATGGACTTTGTTAATAAGTGCACTATTTCTTATTCTAATTATATGCAACCTCCTAAAGATGGCACTTTGTAGTGCTGAAAGTACTCGGGAACATTTTGGTGCACTCATAAACAAAATCAATGTTAAAAAATTGATCTGGTAACTCGAACGAGTTGAAAAGAAACTAGCCAGACAGTAGATGTCTGTCCTATTAGTAGTGTCTTTGACGTAAGCAGTGACGTAGTTTCGGTTACAGACAAATAGAGACCGACTCTCCATTATTAATAGATGTCACTTTAAATCCCCCACAACGCCAATAATGTAAAGATCTATTTTAATCTAATAGATGTGAGTATACAAAATGGAATTAAATTATTATTCATATAACTGTGCTCCGCTTAAAAATTGACCTTGTGTCACATCCTGCTCGTGTGGAGGGGTTGGTAAATATGTATATAGCTGTGCTCCGAAGAAGACGAATGGTTTATACAATGAATTCTACTATTGTGTTTAGTTTATTTTATTGAAATAATTTCATTTGATTATATTGTATAAACATCATAAAGTCGAAACAGGCGCTTGTCAGCACAATCTATACTATTGTTTTTCCTTTTATCTTTAATCTAATAAAGCAAAATGTTCACATTGATATTATTATTATACATACTGTTAGTGTTAACTAATTTTAAGATTGAGTCTAATATTCATGGATTATCTCGTAGCATTAACTAATTTTATATACGAGGTATGTTAGAAAAGTTCCAGTATGTCAGAAAACTTTGATGTGAGGGACATCGTCCCCTGTGAGTTCTTGACGATGAACCAGCATGTCTACAAAGAGATACTGCAGCGTTTGCTTTGTTCAGTGCGCGAGAAGAGGCGAGAGATTTGGCAGGACAACTAGTGGGTGCGTCACCAAAACAACGCACCTGCCCACACTGCCCTGAGCATCCGAGAGTTCCTGGCCCATAAGAACATCACTGCGCTGGAGCAACCTCCCTACTCGACCGGCCTTGCTCCTTGTGATTTTTTTAAATTTTCCCCAAGCTCAAGGGAGTCATCAAAGGAACCCGTTTTGAGGATGTGGACGACATCAAAAAAGCCGTGGCGACAGAGCTACGGAGAATCTTGGAACGATCCTTCTTGCTGTTATTTTGAAAGTAATATTTCAGTAAAGAGGAAGGGTTTTGTCTTTATTTATTTTATATATGTGTGTGTGTGAGTGTGTGAATATATATAAGTGTATTTATGTGTGCACTTTTTTTTCCTTATTATATATGATATTGTCTTACACAGAGTTAAATCCTTGATTTATTTAATGCAGATTACAAATACAATAATTATGAAAAATAATCTTCTTATGGACACAGGAAGATTTTAGAGTATAAGATAAATAATTGATAGAAAAAATATTTCCATAACCTTTTTTTAGACAAAAATGTAAATATTCTTTACTGTATCATAGGTACCACCAATTTTCCCTGTGAAATTTACCCCCCCCCCCTATATTTAACACAATGAAACTTGCATAAAGGTTAATATTATCTTGAATTTTTTTCTCCATTCAAAGGAAGAAACATTACAAAACCTCTTGATGAATTTTTTTTTTAATTTTCAGTTTACGGAAATAATGAAAATTATAAACAAAAACAATGTTTACATTGAAATTTAACGTAGCCTAAAACAAGTTATGACTACCAGCTTTTTAAAAAATTCTATGAAAAATCAATTAATGGTCTGATTTTCACGAAAATTTCCACAATTACTTACCTTTTGATAAAAATATGTTTTTTTCCTAAAATATATTAGGGGAAATATTTTTTACGTATTCTATTTTATGAAATAAGAGTCTGAATAATTATATCAGAAGATTTTTATGCATTCTGTTAAAAAATATCAATAAAGAAATTGACCCTGTTATAAAAAAAATTACTGTTTTACTTATTTTTCAAGATAACGGTGAGTAATTTTTTCCCAATCGGATTATTTGATCTTTGAATTAACTGTTTTTCTTTGTAATAACTCTTTATGTTCGTTATTTCTTTTTTGCGAGATTTTTAAAAAATAAGTTCAAAAATATTTACGTTTCTTTCTTCAATATGACCTAAACTGATCATGTGACGTATTTTGGTGGTCCCTATTGTATTATCATTAAACCAGATGATTGGTTTGAAAATTCTTGTTACTTTTTCGCGTATTTCCCTCACTTCAGATTATAGGGTTTATTCTATCTTTGGTCGCCTTTGTATATTGCGGATTAGTGTAAGTAATGTGCTTATTGGACCACCTATTGAGTGATGTACCACTTACTGAAATTAATTACTGTTGAAAAGTGATATGTATTTTTTTCTTCTTTTTCTTTGTTTATTTTGTAGGTATACATCCGACCGTTCACCACGGGTCTGATATGACACAAGGTCGCAAGTATGGGACAGCCTGCTGGGATCGAACTCGCTATTCAGTAGTAATGGATCTGCGAGACTAACTTGTTAACCATTAAACGATGATGAGACGCATCTTTGTTTATCTTATATGTACATGTGTGAACATATATATATATATATATATATATATATATATATATATATATACTAGATGTGTTGGTGATGGGAATTATTCTATTTAGGGCCTTCATTTCCTTGAAATATATATATATATGTGTGTGTGTGTGTGTGTGTGTGTGTGTGTGTGTGTGTCTGTGTCTGTGTCTGTGTGTGAGTGTGTATGTCTGTCTGTCTGTCGCTCTCTCTCTCTCTCTCTCTCTGTGTGTGTGTGTGTGTGTGTGTGTGTGTGTGTGTGTGTGTGTGTGTGTGTGTGTATTTGATATATTTTTTCTTTCATATAGATATATTTGGAAGATTTCTTCGTAGTCCCCCTCGAGAGCTCAATGCATGATAATTTGACAATTATATACTGAGCAATATTTGTAAATTTGAAATAAGAAAATCTTAAAATCTGCTCATGTTGGCTATAATAAATATTTATTTATTTCAACCAAACATCTCTTTAAAAGAAGTCTTGCATCTTGGCTGTCTGAAGATGCTAGACTTATTTTAAGAAAAGTTTGATTAAAATAAATATTTATAATAGCCAACATGACCGTATTTTACGTTTTTCTTAATTCAAAATTATACATTCACACACACACACACACACACATATATATGTGTGTGTATGTATGTATGTGTGTGTGATTTTGTGTGTGTGCGCGCGCGCGGTTTTCTTATTATAAGTAAGTAAGTAAAGTCGACGCAGTTGCCTAATGTCGGTATCAGCCAGACGGCGAGAGAGTCTATCTCCTTTTCACTAGCGCTAGACTAAAGAGATTGTTTTTGCGTGTGAGGTGGAGCACCACACTGACCATCAGCTCCTCGCTTTACCGCACAGATCCCTGTTCTACTCATACGCTGAGTTGACGAGGGTCGGTGTCGAACCAGGAACCTTGTGGTTCCTAGTCGGACGCTCTACCGACTGAGCTAAACCGAAAAGAGTTAAACTCTTGATTTACCTTTCTTAAGATCACACTACTTTGTTTTTGAGTTTAAAATTTATTATTAATTATTTAAAATAAATCAAACCAAAATATCCAGAAAAGAAGAAGTAATATTATCCAGACTAAGAATAGGACACTCATACATTACCCATTCATACCTCCTCAAAAAAGAAGCAGCCCCATATTGTATACCATGCCAAAAACCCTACACAATCAAACACATATTAACAGAATGTAGCAACCTAAAACAAATATGAAAAAATACTACCAAACAATAAATCTAAAACAGATATTCTACCAAATAAACCCAGAAAAACTACTCGGATACATAAAAGAGACACACATCTACAACAAAATCTAAAAATCTTCCCCAAAAAATGAAAACACAAAAATATATGTTAAAAAGAATCATCTAAAAGTTCATTCACAAAAAATATGTCAAAAAAAATTTTTAGAAAATTAAACATTATCACCAATTCATTTCAAAAACGTAGTCGGCATTAAATGACCCATTGAGGTTGATATGCCGTAAAACAAGAACAAAATAAAATTAAAAAAATCAAAATTTGTAGTGTTCCCTTTCTTAGATAAAGACGTTTTCTCTCACTTTTGAATTTCATTTGACTGTCCTTTGATTAAAAAATGTGTTGTTGTTTTGTTGTTGTTTTTTTTAAGCAAAGAGAATGAAAACGCAACTCATTAATCTAAAGGGGCTTCCCCCCCCCCCTCTGTGCGAATTATTCGGCTGCAATGGGACATATTGATATGAAATATATCCAATTGACATCTGGCTAGACATCCTGTTGAATGTAATCACGATAAGCTAAATGGAGTGTTTAATCACTCATACGCTTTAATTAGTGATTTTGGTAAAATGGTTTCCTGGGGTTTGGGGCGCCAACTAAATCTAGGACCTCTCAGTGATTGAAACATTTATAAAAATGGAAAAAAAAAAGATAAAAATTAAAAAATAAAAAGACGGTAGAATTGATGCAGCTATTTGCATCAGAGTATAGATGAAACTAATGGGGCCGGTTTAGAACCACAAGCTTCCTGGTTCGATACCGGCCCTCACCAACTCAGCGTATGAGTAGCACAGGGATCTGTGCGGTAAAGTAAGTAATATATGGTAAGTGTGGCACTCCACTTCTGACACAAAAACAATCTCCGTAGTCTAGCGCTAGTGAAAAAGGGATAGACCCCCTCTTTATTTACTTTATAGATGCAAGTTAAATAAATAAATAAGTCGGCGGAGTGACCTATTGTCACTATCAGCCCGGCTGCAAGAGGGTCTAACCCATTTTCATTAACGCCAGACCAAGGACATTGTTTGTGTGTCTGGGGTGGAGTAGCCCAGCTATCTTACCACTTTACTGCACAGGTCCAAGATGTGCTACTCATACACAGAGATGGCGAGGGCTGGTGTCGAATCGGGAACCTTGTGATTCCTAGACGACTGAGCTAAACATCAGATGACACTTAAATCTTATTATAATGGAGATTGTGTGTTTATCTGTCTGTAACCGAAACTATATCACTACGCAAGTCAAAGTCCGTTTGTTATGTACGTCACATTCTCCATGATTTATTTTTATTTAAACCTCAATTATTAATAAAATTGTTTTACATTATTAATACTGTTAACTATGTCTACATACTGACAACATGCAATTGTATTTATATATACAACAAAATAGCGGTTTACAGTGTGAACGGGAAGGCTAATTTGCATATTGATATCAAAAATTGATTTTGATAAATCTGTGCTTGTATTATTGATTTCTAATTGTTTAGTTATATGTTACCCTTTAACAAGAAAAAATAAATGTAATTTTATTCTTTACTTCTTAATTTAACTAAATAGTTAAATTAGGAAGATTTAGCAATGAAAGACAGGAGCGATGGAAGAATAAGTTTCAGTTGTTCTATTTTTCGATTATAACCCCCTCTGTTTCAAATCTTTTCATCTGCATTTTTATTTAATTTCATTAGCCTTTCTAATTTGATATGATATTTTATTACATCAAAACTTAAATTCTTGTACCCGGAGGGTGCATATATTTGTTAGTAAAAGAAATTAAAATTGAAAAGAAAACTTAGAGCCATACAAGCAAATATATACATAGACGTTGGCTTATATCTATTGGGACTATCGATTAATAAAGTGGATGTTTTATGACAATAAAGTGTTGTCCGTCCAACTACATCTAACCCTAACCCTTTCCCGGTTCAAATCTGGGAATGTAATAAGGATGAGATAACTGACAATGGATTGAATATATAAGAAGGATTGTGTTTGCCTTGAAAATTCTTAATTATTTTACTGTGAATTATTGTCCTTTTTAAATTTAATTTCTATGTTGAGGCAACTTGAGAGACCCCCCTAACCAGATGAGCCCCTGTCTTCTAACGTCTAAATCCGGCTCTGGCTGAACTTGCACAACGGTCGGAAAATTAAAACGGAAAGTTTTTGGAGGTCCCTCATGACAGTTTAACTACAGTCTATGAATTAACTTTTTTACGAATTGGTTTACGGTTTAGGGGTTAGGCGATTACGGTTGTTTTTAATTACGTATTGCTTAAAAAACAACAACAAAAAACCCAAAATTACTATACATCACATTATTATTACAACTATTGACATTAATTATTGAACCCAACGGTAGACATTAGTCTCAGTTGTTTGTGTTAGTATTGCAATGTATAATTTCAATTAAACTTGGTTTAAAAAAAATATTTTTCAACATTAAATGTATCGTAATTTGTTGGTTTTTTTAAGCAATACGTAATAAATAAAAAAACAACCTTAACCCCAAACCCCTAAACCGTAAACCAATTCGTAAAAAAGTTCATTCATAGACTGTAGTTAAACTGTCATGGGGGACCTCCAAAAAACTTTCCGTTTTAATTTTCCGACCGTTGTGCAAGTTCAGCTCTGGTTCTGTAGATATAAACAGAAATAGGACGATATGCTTTGATATGAATAACATTTCATTTATTTGCTTTCTTTGTTTTGTTTGTTTGATTTTTGTTTTTCGATCTATCAACCATGGGGGGGGGGTCATTTAATGTCAGCAATGTTTATTTAACATATCTCTACACATCTATTGATGATATAGATAGACAGGCTGGATTTATAAGAGGATAATGGGAACAATTTCCCCCACTCCTACCTACCAGAGGGGTACCTTGACTTCCTTTATAAAACCTGTAATAATTATAGAATTAGTTTTATTATTGAAAAAATAATGGTGATTGGCTACAAGTTGGAAAGAATTATATCACTTTGTCATATAATACAAATTGAAAAATGTAGTAAAGATTATTCTTACAGTCAATATAATTGAGAAAAATCAAATCAAACATTTTCTTACGAGCCTAACTTATATATTTTTGTCTTTTAATAAATTAATTTTACTTTAATACTTTTTCTTTCTAATGTACCTAATTTAATTTCAATGTTGAAGCAACTTGAGGGGCACTCTAACCAAAATTGCCCAGGACCCCACAAGATCTAAATCTGGTTCTCTTTACAGGATACCAAGATTTTTTTTTATGACTAAAATGTGAATAGGATTCTGTCATGATCTTTATTCATAAATACATAGGTCATTCAATAAATAAGGTGAATTTTTAGAATATAATGCCTCACTGTTGAGAAATTTATTTTAGGGGACTTCAATGAGATAATTTTGATGGTAAGTTCCATAGTTTTCAAGTTCAGATACTGATTCGAAAAGGTAAGACAGAACAACAAATTTTAGATAACAAATTTTTATATAAAGAAGAGAAATAAAAGAAATGAGAGAGAAGGGTTGCAAATTAGTTATCAATTGCAGGACTTATTTGTAGGTTTTGTTTTTTTAAGTTCAAGATTTGGGTCTAGTTTTTGATTTAGCTCCTAACCAATTTAGTTTATAAATAATGGTGATTTGCTACAAACACTAAAGAATTATATCACTTTGTCATATAATACAAATTGAAAAATGTAGTAAAGGAATAATCTTTACTACAGTCAAATGTAGTAAAGGAATAATCATTACTACAGTCAATGTAATTGAGAAAAATAAAATCAAACATTTTCTTCGGAACTTACATATTTTTTTCTTTTAATAAATTCATTTTACTTCGCTTTATTTCTCTTGCATCTAATTTAATTTCTATGTTGAGAAGACAAAAAGGACACCCTAACCAGATAAGCCCCGAACCCCTAAGGTCTAATTCCGGCTCTGTAGATATGAACATAAATAGATATATGTTTCAATATAGATTAACTATCTGCAATTGACATGTAATTGGAAGAATTTGCATAAACTAAATCAGTGTTTCTCAACCTTTTTTGGCCGTGGCCCCCTTCAACCCAATGTAAGTTCTTTGTAGGTGCCCATGCCAATTTGAGTCTTTTTCTTCACCCTCCTCCCTCGTGATTTATTAGCAAACAAGTGAATTACAATTAAATATGTCAATTACTGAAAATAAACAATTACTAAGAGAAAAGAAAGATTGAAAGACAAGTTGGTGAAAAAATACCTTCATTTAAAGAATAAATCAGGAATTTAGAATTTTGAGAAATTGAAAACTAAAAACGGTTATTTTGCATAAATCAGATTTAAAAATACAAGGAATATTTTTTAACAAAATGGCTTAGATTTATCTAACATTTTAACTAGATAATAAGCTTAATATTTCATTTTTCATAATAATAATTACAAAATACACCATATATATGTTATTATGAGTCCTAAAATTTCTGTGGTCCCCTCTTAGCTCCTTGTGGCCCCCGTTTTTCAAATGTGTTCTTGTGCTCCTTTCAAATCTCATGCCTCCCCCCCCCCAAGTGGGCCATATGGCCTCCGTTGAGAAACCCTGTATAATAATGAATTATAATATAAATAATAAACCCTGTATGTATCATAATATAAATAATTGCCTGGTTATAGAATTCATATCGAATATCAAGAATTATTTCTTTTTCTTTTTTGTTGTAGAGAATTCATTAAAAAAAACAACTTACTATTCTCTGTTTATCAATTTTTTTTTCAATGAAGAAAAAAAAACGCATAAATAGAAAAAAAAACATTTAGATATAGATGTGTGATGGGTCGGTTTAGCTCAGTCGGTAGAGCGTTCGGCTAGGAATCACAAGGTTCCTGGTTCGATACCGGCTCTCGCCAACTCAGCGTATGAGTAGCACAGGGATCTGTGCGGTAAAGTGGGGAGCTGATGGTAGGTGTGGCGCTCCACCTCAGATGCTAAAATAATCTCCTTGGTCTAGCGCTATTGAAAAGGGGATAGACTCCCTCGCTGATTGGCTGATACCGACATTAGGCCGTCCCGACGACTTTACGACGACTTATATATAGTGAGTTTGTAATAATAATTCAAAATGGTTAGGAATTATCTAAAAATATATTATTACAAGAGATTAAAATAATCGTGTGATCACTATGACTCATGATAAAATTATGTCTGTGTTAGCAAAGTTAACAACAATATGGTTAGTATTTTACCATATTTGTCACGTTCGCTATGATTGTGAATTTACGTTAGAGAATCATGAACAAATGTTTAATATATTAGATATAAACCTATATACGTAGATACTAGATTTTAAATTAAGTGCGGAGAAAAAAATTTTAAATAATGGTCAGAAAATATTTGGGTGCTCATTTGATCATACAATAAATATCATAACCCTATTTATTTCAAGACTATATTGTAAATTACAATTATTATTGCCAAAAA
>CM042144.1:121102074-121134574 GCA_023376005.1 Doryteuthis pealeii | reverse complement strand
ATATTTTTACTAATATTTCCTTGAATAAAAAATGCACACTTTTTTTACTTGGGATGAAAATTAGGATTAACCTTTTCTTTCCCTGGCCATTACGAATAAAATATTGACCTTTAAAACCTTTCTGCCCATTAATTTTAACTATTTTCAAAGACGGTATCTGGATGCTATAGTGGGAGTGAAGTATCCATGAAATTAAATTCAATCTGCAAACTGAGGTATCATTCTTTCTTTTTTCATTCGAACAATGGTATTGCTCTTAAACTCAATGAAAATCTTTATACTCGTGAATGTCATTATTTTTATTTTTTTTTATTTTTTGAGAATGCATAAATACATTTGTGTCATCAAGCCAAATTTATGCACATGGTCAGTTAGATACAAACATACAGATACGTAGAAGAACAGGTGAGAATAGAGATAGATAGATAGAGATAGATAGATATGAACAGATTCAGATAAGAAAAGACTGTGATAGATAGATAGGTAGATATATAAATAGATAGATAGATTCAGATAAAGAACATACTGTCATAGATAGATAGATAGATAGATAGATAGATAGATAGATAGATAGATTAAGATAAGAATAGACTGTGATGGATAGATAGATAGATAGATAGATAGATATGGACAGATTAAGATAAGAATAGACTGTCATAGATAGATAGATAGATAGATAGATAGATAGATAAAGAACATACTGTCATAGATAGATAGATAGATAGATAGATTCAGATGAAGAACAGACTGAGAGATATATGAACAGTGATCGATTTGAAAAACAGACTAAGATAGAATAACGTCAACATAGATAATGGGTGCTTGCTTGAATACGTAATCAAATACACAAAAATATACACACACACATATATATTGTGTGTGTGTGTGTGTGTGTGTGTGTGTGTGTATGTCTGTCTGTCTGTCTGTTTTGCTTAGAGACTCTTTATTTTGACACGATTTGTTATTCCACCTGAAGACCAAACCGTCGCTATATATTTATTGTATATATGTAAGCGAAGGCATATATCTATACCTGTAAGTCTAGGGAGCTTTAACATTAACTTGTTAATCATTCACACATATACATGTAAAATCTACATGATCGCGCGTGCATACACATTTATTTACCGACGTATGTATTTGTTCATAATCATTTCATGATTATGTTTTATAGTGTTCACCTCATTGCAGTATCTGATTCTGTATCAATATGTGCGACTAAATATGAATATATACATAGATGCAGATGCTACAAACATGTGCATAAAGACATCCATTTAAAATAAATTGACAAAATTGATTAAGAAATACTTTTTTTGTAATAGAAATTAAATTACGCAAAATGTGTAAAACTGAAAAGGACACGTACAGGTGATAATAATCTGAAATATTACAATTCCTTTATATCTATTTACCTATTGTCTTAGACGAAGGGATGATTAAAAGTGTATTCCCCTCTATAAATTACTCACCTATTGACATGTATAACGAGTATATATATATGTATATATATATATTATATATATATATATATATATATATATATAAAGCTGTTGATATTTTATACAGAGATTAATATATAATTATGTAGTTTTATTTGACGACTGAATGATATAAAAAAAAAGAATTATTTTAAAAAGATTATAAGAAATGTTTATGAAACTCGACGAATTTTGAATAATACATTCCTTCATGTGTCTAAGATCGTATGATGTCACACACGCATACACACACACACACACACACATAAACACATATACACACACGCACACACTCGTATATATATATATATATATATATATATTATATATATACACGTACACAAACACACACATGTATATATAGTTATATATATATATATATATTATATTATATATATATTTAGTAATAGTTATAGTCACATATATATATAATATATATATATATATATATATATATATATATATATAAGAAGGCCACTTCTTTGTAGAAGTATCCTTCTGTGAAGAAACGGCTATCACCATACGTATATATATATATATATATATATATATATATATATATATATATATATATATATATATATATATATTACCTTATGGATTGTATTAGATGTATTAATTAAATTTCTGAAAAATACGTCATGAACTGCTTTAGCTCTCTCATTTATGCAATATTGAAATATTAAAGAAATAAGATTAATAATACAGGAAATTTTATATATAAACACATAGGTAAGAATTGGCAACAGTAATCGATCGAAGAATAGGTAGAGTCTGTGATTGATTTGAATAGATAAATTGATAGATTTGTTTTTGTCATACCTGTGTGTCGTAGCAGATAAAAGGGGAAGCTGGTAAGGCCGGAATATCCGACCGTGTATGAACAGATGAACGCATATTGTAACAAATCCCATCGTACGGGTGTCGCCTCTCGACGAACAAACGTAATGTCCTCCGTCATGCTCCTATCAGAGAATCAAACGCCTGTCCACTTTTCTTTGGCCTTTTGCTTCCTAAAAACACTGTATTTACTGGACGTTTAAATTTGCTCCTTTTTTGGAAGGTTATTTTGTTTTTGTTTTTTTTGTTTTTCAGATACTGGTCTACGTTGTGACGCGTATTGCTGCGTATTCTGTTATGATGAATTTTCTCTCGCTACTCGCCTGTGTGAAGATAACTCGGCATCGGTGGCAGCAGCAGCAGCAACAGCAACAGCAACAGCAGCAGCAGCCTGTGAATGAACGAGTGAGTGAGAGAGATGAGTGAGTGAGTGAGTAGGTGATTGAATGAGTGGTTGACTGACTGAATGAATGAATGAGAGAGGGTGCAAGTAAGCGTTCCCTTTCCCTCCCCCCTCTTGCTTGTTTTACATTTCAAATACACCCCGATACTATAAGGTAAATACCTAAAATCTATCAGGTTTTACAAAAGCCTGAACTGGTCCGTTGGTTGATTACGAACAGCTTTGCCTTGACGTTTAAGCCGTCTGCTCGCTTTTCAATGGCTATTCAAATTGCTTAAAATTTTTTTTTTTTTTTTTTTTTTTAGATGAGATGGATACAAATGCAAAATTGTAATAAAGCTAGCAGTAGTCTGTTTTTTTTTTTTAAATGTACGTGTAATAAAGCTAGCAGTGTCTGTGTCTGTGCACGCGCGTATATATGTGCTTACACACACCTGACACATATACAAAGGCACATCCATAAAAAGAGCAAATATAACACACACACATTCACACACACACACACACACACACACATATAAAATGTGTACATCATTATGCGTATGCGCGAGCGTGTGTATGTGCATGTGTGTAAATGTGTGTGTTATAGCATCTACAAGTATCTGTCTACGAATTTTCCAAGGTGCAGTTGTTTTTCACAAAAAGAAATGCTTATTTTGCCGCGGTTTATTATTTATTTATTTATTTATTTTACTCCTTCATGAAGGTGTCTTTCGTTCTAGACTAATTTGAATGTATTTTCTTTTTTTCTTTTTTTTTTTTTTTTTTTTCATTCGTCTTTATATGAATAATAACATTACTTGTTGTTCACTCTTGGAATCTTTCATATACATCTATATCTCTTTACCGTATACAAGTCTGCACATCCGTCTTCAAATACATACATACATACATACATATGTAGGTATATAACATTGTCTTTATTAACGTGCATATATATATTATATATATATATATATATATTATATGTGTGTGTGTGTGTGTGTGTGTGTGTGTGTGTGTGTGTGCTATATTTGCTCTTTTTATGGATGTACCTTTGTATATGTGTCAGGTGTGTGTAAGCATATATATACGCGCGTGCACAGACACACACACACGTACACACATACAAATAAATACGTTTACTGTTCACTCTTGTGTTTGTGTGCTCTCCGAGTGAATATAAAATATATTATATTCTCATATTTTATAAATGCTCAGTACTTTTGTGCGTGTGGGATAGGAGTAAATTATAACCTGTGTTATAACTTGCAATAAACATTATGTGCTTATATTCGTCGTTCTCTTTTTACGTGTGTGTGTGTGTGTGTGTGTTAATGTGTGTGTGTGTGTGTGTGTGTGTGTGAATGTGTGTGTGTGTGTGTGTGCTTTTACGTGATTTTGTGTAACTCACTGTGTATACCTGTGTCTTTTAAGCGAGGTGTGTAGAGAACGGGATCAGAGCTAGTTTTATCACTCAGTGATGGTGATAGCTTTTTGATTTAGTGCGTCCTGGGACGCACATATTTGCTTTGAATGCGTCCCCGGAAATTTATGGTTCCCAACTAAAGCCGTCTTACTCTTACCTTGTAACATATTCTGTGTAAATCGTTTTAAAAAACTATTGGAATGTATTTACAGTTAGCTTGAAATGGTGAGGGAAGATTTTTTTTTCAAAAGACACCAGGACGCATAGATACGATTTTACTGCGTCCTTGTAGATTTTTGTGCGTCAGGACGCGTACTTATCAGCATCTCTGATCATTTATAATAATTATTATGTACGTGTGCCCGTTTACAGAGCTGAACGCGCCCTCACGCGTGTGTATGTATATGTGTGTATGCGTAATGGAAATTTTATTGCATGTGTATGTGTGTGCAAACGAGTGTTTCTTTGTTTGTATATGTGTGCACATACGTATGTGTTACCACAGGGAAATGATTTTACAAGCATGAGTTTCTTGAAGTTTATGGGAGAACAGCAAGGAGTTTTAAAAGCCTAGTCACGGTGTCTCCGGGGTATTAAACCCAATGGGAAATGCCAGGCTATCCTATCCCTCCCGCTATTTAAAAACCCTTTTTACTGTACCAGAAAAGACTCTTGTGTATACAGAGATAAGATATAAAGAACAAGAGTAACAGCATTTAATTCACTTGTGACATAGATGTCAAAATTACAAGGTAATCCCAAAGATAAGGTCTCCAAAATATTTAGAAATCACAGAAAAGTTTATTTTTACACCATTTAAAAATTTTAACATGTATCTATTTTTCTACATAATCACCATTTCGATCGAAGCATTTTTATAGGCGTTGTAACAGTTTGTGTATGCTCATTTCATACCATCTCACTGTCATGTCAATGGGGAAGCGTTGAACCTCATCGTCGTTACAAACTCCCTACACCACTTGCGGATATTTTTGACATCCATGCACGACTTGACAAACATTTCCGTTAATTGGCGATGAATTTTAATCGGTTTAATGCCTTATGTATTCAAAATCTGAATAACTGCGCGAACTTCACACTTGGTGGTAGCGTCAATCGGGAGCTCAATCAGAAACTACTGCCAAGACTGAGCGTGACACACCAAACACAACAGTGTTGCCAATAGACGCACGAACAGTTTCCCTGCGTTCCCAGTGCTTTGAAGACCTTTACTTTGGGGGATTACCCTTTTATAAAGGAACATGAAGGTAGAGAAAGAAAATGTATATGAATAAGCAAGTTTCTCAGTTCACATGCATGTGTGAAATATTGATTGATTGGGTTTAATGACATGTCAACCTGTCGAGGGTTATCTGTTATTATACGAAAGCTAAGTGAATCAATGATTGCTTGCTAAAGGCTTTTTTCTATTTTGTTTAATGACACAAAATTCATACTAAAATATTCCTTTCTTTTGGGATTAAATTATGTTTGAAAAAGAATCCATTTTGATTGGTTCTAATTAGTCGTAATTTGCAATTAAGTAAAAAAAAACTGCCCGTCTCTTACCTCACATTCTGCCTGTTACTATCTCCCTCTCTATATATAATTAATTACTTCCTCTTTATATGTGTTAGTTTCTCTGTGTGTGTAAAAAGAGTGATACGGAGAGTTTATATTTGTTTGTTAAGTTTCACAAGCAGCTAGTCCGTAGCTTAAATTAGGTCAAAAACATTCTTAGAAATCTTACAAAATGATTTTAAGGTTTGTTTTTTTGTTGTTGTTTTTTGTTGTTGTTTTTTTTATTAATTAATTAATTAATTCGCTTTTCCCTAATCCCAATTATCTACCCAGAGCTCAATGGGTGACCCAACGGGTCATGTTTTGTCTAGGTTTATGTCTAGATATTAAGGAATCACGTTCATTATCTTTACATTTTTTGTGTCGTTATTTCTTAAAGTTTTGTTTTGTTTTGCACACGGTTCAATCAAATTCGAATAATTTTTAAACAGATCTACTCGACCCATGCATGGGACCCTAACAGGTACTACTACTCCAGGTCAGAGGGGACCTAGGAGTAATGACAGTGAAGCAGTAACCCTTACTCCCCAGATCTCTAGAACTGAAGCCTAATTATCAAATGCAATTTAATGTCACACCCTGAACACGCCAGGATACAGTCAGTGTGTTTTAAGTTCCACCGACAGGCCAAACGTGTAAAAGTGTTATGTATTTTACTTAAAAAAACAAACACGGAGCCCTGCACGAAAATGTGAGATTTGCGTGTCGGAAATTAACGCTGGGTACAGAAATGCTTCTACCTAAAAAACAATTATTTCAAGCTCAACTTGTGTGCAACTAACTATCTTCTGTACCAATTTCTGTATGTCATGACTGAAGTCCTATTCTCGGTCCTAGTTCCCACAATGCAAAAAGAAAAAGAAATGGAAAGGTGTTGGAAAAGGAAGAATATAATTGAACGGGAAAATAGAACAGGAAAAAAAATGAAGTGAGACAAAAAAAATAAAGAAGAGGTTAACATAAGGAAGTCGTAAAATAAAGATAAAGGAAAATAAGAAGGGAAACTGGGGAAGAATTGGAAGTGGAAGAAAGTTTACGAAAGTCATAACGAACGGAGATTCTACTTGCGATAAATGAGTTAATAAAAGTCAAATAGTAATGGAAAAGAAAGAAAGAAAGAGAAGAAGAAGAAGAAGAAGAAGAAGAAGAAGAAAGAAGAAGAAAGAAGAAAGAAGAAAAGAAGAAGAAGAAGAAGAAGAAGAAGAAGAAAAAGAAGAAGAAGAAGAATGAAAGAAGAAGAAGAAGAAAGAAGAAGAAGAAGAAGAAGAAGAAGAAGAAGAGAAGAAGAAGAAGAGAAAAGAAGAGAAGAAAAGAGAAGAAGAAGAGAGAAGAAGAAAAGAAGAATGGAATAAGAAGAAGAAGAAGAAGAAGAAAAAGAAGAAGAAAGAAAGAAGAAGAAGAAGAAGAAGAAGAAGAAGAAGAAGAAGAAGAAGAAGAAATGGAATGAAAAGAAGAAGAAGAAGAAGAAGAAGAAGAAGACAACAACAACAACAACAACAACAACAAGGGACAGAAGAGAAGAAGAAGAAGAAGAAGAAGAAGAAGAAAGAAGAAGAAGAAGAAGAAGAAAGAAGAAAGAAAAAGAAAGAAGAAGAAGAAGAAGAAGAAGAAGAAGAAGAAAGAAGAAGAAAAGAAAAGAAAGAAGAACAAGAACAAGAACAAGACACAAAAAGAAGAAGAAGAAGAAGAAGAAGAAGAAGAAGAAGAAGAAGAAGAAGAAGAAGAAGAAGAAGAAGAAGAAGAAGATGGCTGAATGTTATATCTTACTAAGAAAAAATATCTGTTTCTTTCAAATCTGGAATAGATTACAGTTTTGAAATAGATATCGAACGACGATAGTCCCATTGGACCTTTTTTTTAGTGCTAACTGAATCAGTGACGTGTAAGTCACACAGGATTTCGACAGACATAAATTAGGAAAAGAACGACAAAACGAGATCATTTTTATTACCTTTTTTTTGACTGACAAAAGAATTGCCGGATATACTCGTGTAATGGTCGAATTTTGAAGATTTAATTCTGAACAAAGAAAAAAAATCGTATCGAACAAGACCTGAATAATAATTTTGGTAATGTTGAAATTAAAGGATTTGGAGTCACCTTTGGCTTCAAAAGTAATTGAATTATTTCATGGTTAAATCATGATTATTCACAAAATCGATTTTTCCATCGGCAGCAGTTGTGCATACTCAGCTGAAATAATAATAATAACAATCGAGATAAATACGGATCCCCCCTATCCCAGCCAGGAGATCAGACCTAGTATTGATTAATAAAAGAAAGAGAACTTGTCAACTGGTGGACTTTGCGGTTCCAGCAGATCACAGAGTGAAGATCAAAGAAAATGAAATAGTGGAAAAATACCTGGACCTTGCCAGAGAATTGAAAAAGGTGTTGAATATGAAGGTCAAAGTGATACCAATTGTAGTTGGTGCACAGTCCCAAAAAGCTTGGAAAAAACTGGAGGATCTGGAAATCAGATGAAGAATTGAGACCATCCAGACTACTGCATTGCTGCAATCGGCTAGAATACTCCGAAGAGTCCTGGAGACATAAGGAGACTTGTTATCACTCAAACTCCAGTGAAATACCATCAGCTAACGCTGGTGTGAAAAACTCAAAGATAATAATAATATAATAATAATAATAATAATAATAATAATAATAATAATAATAATAATACATCAAAGCGAAAATTGATAAGACCAACAGAATAGTAAGTGTAGACTTAGCGGTAATAGAGATGAGACTGTTAACCATATACTCTGCGAATGTAGCAAACTAGCACAACGAGAATACAAAGCTAGACACGACTGGTTGGGAAGGTGATCCACTGGGAATATGCAAAAAATTAAATTTTGACCACACAACAAAATGGTATATGCATAAACCAGAATCTGTTATTGAGAACGAAAACACATAAAATTCTCTGGGACTTTGAGATAAAAACGGATCACCTTATCCCAGCAAGAAGGCCAGACCTAGTGTTGATAAACAAAAAAAGAAGAACTTGTCAACTGGTGGATTTTGCAGTGCCAGCAGATCACAGGGTGAAGTTAAAGGAAAATGAAAAAATAGACAAATATCTGGACCTTGCCAGAGAACTGAAAAAGTTGTGGAATATGAAAGTGAAAGTGATACCAATTGTAGTTGGTGCACTTGGAACAGTCCCAAAAGGATTAGAAAAGGGCTTGGAAAGTTTGGATATCAGAGGAAGGATTGAAACCATTCAGAACACTGCACTGCTGCATATCTGCCATAATACCCAGAAGAGTCCTGGAGACCTGAGGAGACTTGCTGTCACTCAGACTCCAGTGAAAGACCATCAGCTAACACTGATGTGAAAACTCAAAAGGAGCAAATAATAATAATAATAATCTTATTATAATGGAGATTGTGTGTTTTTCTGTCTGTAACCGAAACTATATTACTACTCAAGTTACAATTCCCTTAGTTATTGACATCACATTCTCAATAATTTTATTTTAATTTTAACCTCAATTATTAATAAAATTCTTTTACCTTATTCATACTGTTAACCATATCTACATACTAACAACGTGCAATTGTATTTATATATACAACAAAATTGCGGTTTACAGTGTGAACGGAAGGCTGATTTGCATATTGATATTAAAAAATCGAATTTAATAAATATGTGCTTAGTATTATTGATTTCTAACTGTTTGGTTTTATTTTAATGAATATAAGCAAAAATCTCTTCAATGAATCTTAAATGAAATCCATTAACAAGAAAAATAACTGTCATTTTATTCTTTACTTCCTATTCTAACTAAATACTTAAATTAGAAAAAATAACAATGAAAGATGAGAGTGATGGAAGAGTAAGTTTCAGTTGTTCTATTTTTCGATTATACTCCCTCTGTTCCAAATCTTTTTATCTACATTCTTATTCAGTTTCATTAGCCTTTCTAATTTAATATCATATTTTATTATAAAATTTAACTAAAATACTTGCACCCGGAGGGTGCATATATTTGCTAGTAATAATAATAATAATAATAATAATAATAATAATAATAATAATAATAATAATAATAATAATAATAATGAAAAAGAACTAGAAACCCTTGTACAAAGTGGAAATTGAAACAGTGGAGGAAATATAACTACCGAACCGAGAAGCAATTATGACATTTGGAGAAAAGGAGAATTACAAATACTTTAGAATATTGGAAGCGGACACCGTCAAACAAAACAAAGATGAAAGGAAAAGAAACAAAAGAGTACTTCAGAATAACAAGAAAACTTTTATAAACCAAGCTCTGCAGCAGAAATCTCACCAAGGGAATAAACGCTTGGGCTGCTCTGGATGTAAGATACTCTGGATCCTTCTTAAAATGGACAAGAGCGAAACTCTGACAGATAGACCAAAAATATGGAAACTTATGAGAACGCACTAGGAATTACACCAGAGAGAGGACACAGACAGGGTATATGTGTCAAGAAAGAGTACACTAAATGAGCAAAGAAAGACTAATTGCAGAACGCAGGAACAGCAAATTCAACATATGGACAGGCAAATATACAACAAAAACTAGAAAACTGAAATGGGAAGAAAAACAACTATATGGATACTACAAGCGATAAATTGGAGATATATCACATGAAAAGACCTGGACATGGCTAAGAAGAGAAACATCAAATGAAACTGATCCCCTCATAATTGCAGCACAAGACAATGCATTAAGAACAAATTATATCAAAGTAAAAATAAATGAGACGCAATAAAATAGCAAACATGGAATGTGTGCAGGTAAAGATGAAACGATTAATCATATCATAAGCGAAAATGCAACAAACTAGCACAACGGGAGTACAAGACTAGGTACGACTGGGTGGAAAAGGTGATCCACTGTGAATTGAAATTAAATTTTCACCATGCTACAAAATGGTATATGCACAAGCCTGAATTCATCCAAGAGAATGAAACGCATAAAATTCTCTGGGACTTTGAGATGCTGACGTATCACCTAATCCCAGCTAGGAGACCAGGTCTAATATTGATTAACAAGAAGAGAAATTGTCATCTCGTGGATTTTGCCGTCCCTGTAGATCACAGAGTAAAAAATGATTGGTACAGTCCCCAAGGATTTGGAAAAGAGTCTGGATAAATTGGAAATTAGAGGAAGAATCGAGCCCATTCAAACAACAACTTTCTTAGGATCGGTTAGAATACTCAGAAAAGTCCTGGAGATCTGAGGAGACTTGCTGTCACTCAGTACCATCTAAAATGGGCGGGAAAACTCTCAAAGAGGGAGATAGGTGATCCACTGGGAACTGTGCAAGAAATTCAATTTTCACCATACAACCAAATGGTATATGCACAAACCTAAACCTGTCCTAGAGAACGAGACTCACAAAATTCTCTGGGATTTCGAGGTACAGACGGATCACCTAATCCCGACCAGGAGAACAAACCTAGTATTAATTGACAAGAAAGAGAGAACCTGCCATCTCGTGGACTTTGCTGTCCCAGCCGATCACCGACTGAAAATGAAAGAAAGCGAAAAGATAGACAAATACTTGGACCTTGCCAGAGAACTGAGGAAGCTGTGGAACATGATGGTGAAGGTCATACCAATTGTAATTGATACCCTTGGAACAATGTCCAGAGCACTGGAAAAGAATTTGGGTGAACTAGAAATCAGAGGAAGAGTCGAGACCATCCAAAGTACAGCACTGTTAAGATTGGCTAGAATACACAGAAGAGTCCTGGAGACCTGAGGAGACTTGTTGTCACTTAGCCTCCAGTGAACCACCAGCTACGACAAGTGTGAAAAACTAATAATAATAATAATAATAATAATAATGTTAACTAACTAGAAGAGAACTTGTCATCTAGCGGAATTTACCGTCCCGGAGTAAAGATGAAAGAAATCGAAAAAATAAACAGATACTTGGACCTTGCCAGATAACTGAAAAAACTGTGGAACATGAGATAAAAGTAGTACCGGTAGAAGTTAGTGCCCATGGAACAGCTCCAAAAGGTTTGGAAAAGAGATTGTAGGAATTGGAAATCAGAGGAAGAGTCGAGACCATCCAAATAACAACATTGTTAAGATCGACTGGAATATTCAGTCGACTCCAGTGAAAGACCACTAGCTAACGCTGGTGTGAAAAACTCGTAAGGAGTGGGAATAATAATATATCAATAATGCAACATAGATAGTGGTGTTGGCTACAATTCTTGGGTATTTAAACCATTCCAAAGACTTCACAATTCTTGGGGGACCTTCACAATAAACCATTCCAAAATTCTGGGGTATTTAAACATTCAAAGACCTTCACAATCTTGGGGTATTTAAACCATTCCAAAGACCTTTACAATTCTTGGGGTATTTAAACCATTCCAAAGACCTTTACAATTCTTGGGTATTTAAACCATTCCAAAGACCTTCACATTCTTGGGGTATTTAAACCTTTACAATTCTTGGGGTATTTAACCATTCCAAAGACCTTTACAATTCTTGGGGTATTTAAACCATTCCAAGACCTTCACAATTCTTGGGGTATTTAAACCATTCCAAAGACCTTTACAATTCTTGGGGTATTTAAACCATTCCAAGACCTTCACAATTCTTGGGGTATTTAAACCATTCCAAAGACCTTTACAATTCTTGGGGTATTTATTCCAAAGACCTTCCACAATTCTTGGGGTATTTAAACCATTCCAAAGACCTTCACAATTCTTGGGGTATTTAAACCCATTCACAATTCTTGGGGTATTTACCATTTTCACAATTCTTGGGGTATTAAAACCATTCCAAGACCTTTACAATTCTTGGGTATTTAAACCAAAGACCCTTCACAATTCTTGGGGTATTAAACCTTAAGACCTTCACAATTCTTGGGGTATTTAAACCATTCAAAGACTTCACAATTCTTGGGGTATTTAAACCATTCCAAAGACCTTCACAATTTTTTGGGGTATTTAAACCATTCCAAAGACCCTTACAATTCTTGGGTATTTAAACCATTCCAAAGACCTTCACAATTCTTGGGGTATTTAAACCATTCCAAAGACCTTCACAATTCTTGGGGTATTTAACCATTCAAAACCATTTCCAAAGACTTTACAATTCTTGGGGTATTTAAACCATTCCAAGACCTTCACATTCTTGGGGTATTAAACCATTCCAAGACCTTCACAATTCTTGGGGTAGTTAAACCATTCAAAGACCTTTACAATTCTTGGGGTATTTAACCATTCCAAAGACCTTCACAATTCTTGGGGTATTTAAACCATTCCAAAGACCTTCACAATTCTTGGGTATTTTTTTTAAACCATTCCAAGACCTTTACAATTCTTGGTATTTAACCATTCCAAAGACCTTCACAATTCTTGGGTATTTAAACCATTCCAAGACCTTCACAATTCTTGGGGTATTTAAACCATTCCAAAGACCTTCACAATTCTTGGGTATTTAAACCATTCCAAAGACCTTCACTTGGGGGACCATTCAAAAAAAGAAATGAATAATCGGTATAACCACATCATTGTTAAGGTTGGCGAAAATACGAGTGAAAGTATTAAAGATCTGTGGAGATTTGCTGTCACTTGCTCTTTAAAAATGGCATGTCAACATTCGTGGGTCACTTAATACCAAAGTTATCATTGAAGAAGAACAGTAGTGGCACTATTTAACCCAGAACTGAGGGATGAGAGGGTTCATGCCTTTCCCAATAGTATTAGTCTAAAAGTTAACGTAATAGCGCGAATGGAATTCGAACTCTCAACGACTTGATGATGTTGACTGGCCAGCACATTAGCCACTACGCCACGGGGATTCCCCCACTGTCCAAATATGGACGGACGAACATTTCATATAAGATTAATAGGTGGGTGAAAATCTATAAATTAGAAAATTTGACCTAAAATTTTTCGGCATTTCTTCCGCAGCGGTCAGTGCGTTATTGATTGCATGTGCAGTGAGAAAATGATGGGTGTATCAGATATTAACCCATTCATCCACACACACACAAACACGCACACACATAGATAAATACACATCCACATACACACACGCACACACATGCACGCACACGCACGCACAAGACACACACACACACAGACAGGGTTTTATTCAAAGGAATTACGTTTTTATGGTGTTTACACACAAACACACACGCACACATAGATACATACACATACACACACAAACGCATACACACGTACGCGCGCACACACACAGATACATGCACACACAACACACACACACAAACGCGCACACACACACACACACAGATACACACACAAAGACATGGGATGCGAAGATTTTGTTTAAAGGAATTACGTCTTTATGGTGTTTACACACAAACGCGCACACCCACACAGATATATGCACACACACAAACGCACACATACTTACACACACACACACACACACACACACGCTCACACACAAATGCGAGGGTTTTGTTTAAAGGAATTACGTCACACAAGCACACACACACACATAGATACATACACATTACACACACACAAACGCACACGAGGGTTTTATTGAAAGGAATTACGTCATTATGGTGTTGGTATGGTTCTATGAAGGTGTAGATGCTCACACATACTTCTCGGGGCGCGAGTAGGAATTGGACACGATGAGACAAGTTCAAATCCTGGACAAGGCGGTTTGCATTTCATATAGCATTTATACTCTTGGGAAAGGTATAGATCCAATTATCCCCCCCCCGCCAAAAAAAAACTTTGGGTAAATAGTTGGGCAGACTGGAATCTTTAACCTTGGTTAGGCAACCAGTCTAGGAAAAGAAAAATTCTTGATTCAAACCTGTTAAACTCACGAAATTGACCTTGTGTCACATCCTGCTCGTGCTGACTGGTTGGGTATATATATATATATACTGATAAATGAAGTGGCTAACATGCTTGACTGCGGCATCGTAGTAACAGAGTTCAAACTCCAGTTGCGGTATTACGTTCTTTTTCGGATTAATACCCTTGGGAAAGGTATGAACCCTCTCATCCCGAAGCTATGGGTTAAATAGTACCACAACTGGTCTTCTTGGTCTCCTATCACACAAACCTTCCGTGTAAGACGAACAGGACCTGCTGGCCACTACTGGAGAACCAAGGACGAGACCATAAGTGACATAACCTACATCGATCAGTTCTGCGAGGATATTGGATGCTGTACAGAGGACCTCCCAGGAGCAATGGTAGATAGGGACTGATCATGAGAAACAGTCATGGAGATCCTTGCAGTCGGCACGATTTGATGATGACTCTTTTTGTACACGGATGACTTAAATAAGCCAGGAAGGTTGATATGCCACTCACTCTTTGTCTGCCAAATTTTCCCCACGGCTGTACCAAATTTTCCCCACGGCTGTACCAAATGTTCCCCACGGCTGTACCAAATTTTCTCCACGGTTGTACCAAATTTTCTCGGTATTTTTTACATGTATGATGGGATATTTCAAAGTTCACTATCTATTCACTCATTCTATTAAAATAAGTAAAGTCGTCGGGGTGACCTAAAGTCGGTATCAGCCAGAGAGCGAGGGAGTCTATCCCCTTTTCACTAGCGCTAGACCAAGGAGATTGTTTTCTCAGCATCTGACGCGGAGCGCCACACCTACCACCAGCTCCTCGCTTTACCGCACAGATCCCTGAGTTAGCGAGGGCAGGTATCGAACCAAGAATATTGAAGTTCCCAGCCGGACACTGTTCAGTTATTATGAACTAATCCTCAGGTTTTTTTTTGTTTTTTTGTTTTTGTTTTTTTTTGTGTGTGTGGGGGGGGGTGTACTTTGATCGCAGTGGTGGGAGAGCTGCTGTGAGCGGCTTAAATTTGACAAAGAGGTAAACAAAGAAACCAAACCAAACCAAAACGGATAAAATCCACTCGTGAATTAATGAAATCAAATCACGTTTTCGGCATACAATTTGATGAATGTGTTTTTTTCTACAAATGACTAATGATAATCGAAAGAGATAATTTGTCAGTTGTTCATTTTAGAATCACGCAACGTGAAGAAAATCAGATGAAGCATTAAATGTGCTACGAATGGTTCAGATACTAAGAAAAAACACTAGACGATTCATAGACTTGTAATTGATGAATTCACTACTATCATAGAAATTAAATCCTATATTTTTCAATCAATTTTAGACATAGAAATACTAAAACACTCCGTTCAACTTGACCATATCATCATCAATCAAAAGAAACAACCATACATACGTATTACCAGGATGTAATATCAATACAAATTAAGCCTTTTCCCACAATTCAACAAAGAACATACTTTCTGTTAGTTTATATATATATATATATATATATATATATATATAAAAAAGGAAGGTCCGCAAAATGTATTTTGTTCTCAGAAAAAATTTTTTAACTCTTTTTGTTTTACATATGCAACACGTGTTTCAGATCTTCTGGTATCTTCTTCAGGCTTTGATTGATAATATGAAATTTTTTTTTTTTTCATATTATCAATCAAAGCCTGAAGAAGATACCAGAAGATCTGAAACACGTGTTGCATATGTAAAACAAAAAGAATTAAAAATTTTTTCTGAGAACAAAATACATTTTGCGGACCTTCCTTTTTTATAAAATATTGAATTTTCTCCCGTTGGAACCAGAACAACATTTTATATATAATTATATATATATATATATATATATAGAGAGATTTATCCAAAACTTGGTAGTAAGGGATGATTCTATATGTGATTTCTAAGATCCACTGCATTAACATAGATGATCCAGTATGTATAAATACAGCGAATCTTTAAATCACTGAAGAGAGCTCATAATAAATTTATTTCGACCAAAATTGGGGCTCTCTAAGTTGATTTAAACCGGCTCCCCAAATTTTCGTCTCATCAGATGGGTCTCAATACCAACTGAGCTATATATATATATATATATATATATATATATATATATATATGGTGATTGCCACTTCTTGACAGAATAAGGCCATTTCTATAAGTACGGCGGTGATCGCGCGGTGCCCAGGCGTTCAGCTTTGTTTTTATTTACTGTTGTATATATGAGCCTCTTCCCCCGTTTCCTCTTGTATGCGACCGTACGTGACTGAGAAACCCAGCCTTTGACAGGCAGGCCCTGCCACACGCCACACATATATAGCCCGGCTTAAATGTGAGAAATGTGTCCATGACTTTCGTCATGTGCTATTTGCGTAGGGACCGCTTCCGGATAGAGTGCTCCAGCCGTTTTACCTCAAACCCCTTGCAGCTATCATAGACAAGTTTTCTCCATGCTGCACGATTTGTAGCTATTCCCTCCCACTCATGATTACATATATAAAAAGATATGAAAACATTACAAAATGCTGTTAAAGTGAAAACATTTTATAACATAGCTGATATTGAACAATATTTCGATTTTATGAAAATCGTCATCAAAGCAACACGGAGTATAAACAAGGGTTATAAAATGTTTTCATTTTCTATACCGTCGGATCCATTTCCTTTCTTTTAACTCATATATATATATATATATATATATATAGCTGTTGGTAGAGTGTTCTGCTGGGAATCACAATGTTCTTGGTTCTATACTGGCCTCACCAACTCAGCGAATGAGTAGCACTGGGATCTGTGCGGTATAGTAAGGAGCTGATGGTAGGTGTGGCGCTCCACCTCAGACGCTAAAATAATCTCCTTGGTCTAGCGCTAATGAAAAGGGGATGGACTCCCTCGCTGTCTGCCCGATACCGATATTAGGCCGCCCCGACGACTTTACTTTATATATATATATAATATATATATATATATATATATATATATATATTTGTGTGTCTGTGTGTGTCTATGTATGTCTGTATGTGTGTATGTAAGTGAGAAAAATAAAAGTGAATCCGACAATTACGTTGAAAAATAAATGTAAAGAAAATGCTGTATGGATAAAAATCATTTATTGAAATGCCGATACATGTTTCGACCAAGAGTTTGTTCTTGTATACATTGTATCTTATTTTGTATTACATATATATATATATATATATATATATATATACTTTTTTTTTAAGTATGGGTCTACCACGGTTTCAATCGTTACGATCTCATCAGGATCCTAAGTTTTTTTTAAGGGTCTTGATTAGAACGTAACAATTGGAACCGCGCTAGACCCATAATTTTTCCACGATTATTATCGCTCTACTTTTTATAAATTATTGACCACTCTTAGATAAATTACTAATGCTACCCCAACGGCATCTCTCTCTCTCTCTCTCTCTCTCTCTCTCTCTCTCTCTCTCTCTCTCTCTCTCTCTCTCATATTTATATGTGTATGTACAATATATATATATATATTTTATATATGTGCGTGTGTGTGTGTGTGACACATATATATACATATATGTATATGTGTGATACATGCCTAAAGTCGGTATCAGCCTGTGTCAATATATCTAGGTTCCATCAGCTCCTTATATATCATAATGTATATATACGTATATGTATGTATATATATATTTACCAATATGTGACACAAGGTATTTCGTGTAGTGTATGTATGTATATTATACATATATATATATATATATATATATATGTTTGTATGAATGCGTGTGTGACACACACACAATATATATAAATATATATTAAGTCATGCTCACAACAGAATTCTCTCTCTCTCTCTCTCTCTCTCTCTCTTCTCTCTCTCTCTCTCTCTCTCTCTCTCTCTCTCTCTCTCTCTCTCTCGTGGTGTAATGGTTAGCAAGTTAATCTCGTTCTCACAGATCTATTACTACTGAATAGTGAATGTGATCCTCTTTGGGTCCTCTATACTTGTGACCTTGTGTCACACCCTACCCGAGATGAACGGGTCGGGTAATTAACTTGTAATCGTCGACCAACAAAGTTACTATTATTGACACCGTGTCATCGGTTGCTGTGCCTCCTCTGAGCCAAAGAACAGCGTCATTTTGGGCCGCGGAAAACTGACAGGATATCGCCCGGTCTGATACGGCATGGATCCAGCAAACAGTTGAGTTCGTGTGAAAAAGAGACAGTGTGGAAGTTATGGATCCATCGTGCCAGCAACGCAACGACTCATAGACACCAGGCTACGTAGCTTAGGCGCCATTATTCAGGCGAATAAAGTATTGGGTAACTGTCTCTATTTCTTTTGCACTTGAGTCTATAACGATGAATAAATTAGCTAAACTCAGAAAGATTAGATGTGTCGAAAAATAGAAGAATTTGATTCCAAAAATCATATCAGTATACAAACTTGACTGCTCGCGTTGAGCATGAACGACAAACCAAGATAAAGATTTAATCGTTTAAATTTTAGATATTTATTGGAGTAAACCAAAATGTCATACACAACCACAATCATAAAGCAGAGAGTCACAATCTTATAATAATAGCCGCCCTGTCGGCTGGGGCGTTAGAATGCACTGACTGCACCTCTGCAGAGGGGTAAGACTCCCCCAATGGGGCCACCTGTTGGCCGTGATGCTTAAGGATAGAGCCCAGGTGGATGAACAGTTCAAGACATGCAATACTCCACTTTGGTCCTATCTTGGGCTAGACGGGCGGTCGGAGAGACCCCCTCCGATCAATCGGCTGGTCACGTCAAGCCCTAACACCTATATGATTTTCCCAACCCTATTGCCCTTATGGCAAGCCCCAACCCCTTTTTTATCATATGGGTGCTAGAAGGCGGTGGCTGCGGGTCTACATGTCCTGGGAATGACGTTAAACTCTATCTGATGGTGAGGTTCCAGTTTTGGAGGTTTGGGGAATGTGGAGCGCCCCTTTATCACCATTGCTCCTGGTCCACTCTGACCCGGAGTGGTAGTACCTGTTAGGGTCCCATCTATGGGTTAAATAGAAAAATGTATTTATAAAAAAATTGTATTATCCATTAAGAATTGATTTATTTCAAAACTTTATCGGCATTAAATGACCCACTGATGTTGATATTCCGTAAAACAAAACAAACCAAACCATTATAATAATGGAGATTGTGTGTCTATCTGAAACTAACGTAGTTTCAGTTACAAACAGCAACGTCACACTTCTCTTAGTTATTTACGTTATATTATGAATGGTTATCAAATAATCACTATGTAATCTTAATTTTATTTATTAACAATGTCTCTATCAAGGTCTAGCTGAGATATATTGGCCTCAAAACAGACCCTATCATTAATGTGTTTAAAATCATGCGATGTGTCTTATATATCATTACGAAATAAATGTTTACATAGTATATGGTTTGAATAAGTTGCATACCAGTTTTAATAAAACCGTGTTTAATAAGTAATTGGTGTTTATTATTATTTCTTTATACTCAAAAGTATTAAAAGCAATACTATCTATAATCTTAAATTGAAATCAATTAGAATAAAGTAAAAATTAAGTGTAATCTTTTTTGTATTCGTATTTGATTTCATTAGTTTTTCTAATTCCATATAGTATTTAGTTGTATTAAAACTTATATACTTTGGCTAGTATCTCTCACATCACTTCGTTCACTCAATTACTTACGAACAAACCCTCGCGTTTTTTTTTTTTTTTTGTTTTTGTTTTTTTCACATCGGGTCCATAAGGTGCTCCATATATTCAGGTGTATTATATAATATATATATATATATATATATATATATATATATACTTATAAGTAAGTAAGTAAAGTCGTGGGGCGGCCTAACGTCAGTATCAGCCATGCAGCGAGGGAGTCTATCCCCTTTTCACTAGCGCTAGACCAAGGAGATAATTTTAGCGTCTGAGGTGAAGCGCCACACCTACCGTCAGCTCCTTAATTTACCGCACAGATCCCTGTGCTACTCATACGCTGAGTTGGCGAGGGCGGGTATCGAACTAGGAACCTTGTGGTTTCTAGCCGAACGCTCTACCGACTGAGCTAACCCGGCAGCAAGTTATAATTTAAGTTTTATTAAAAACGGAGTATTTCTTTTTTATGATTTTCAAGTGTAGATGTTCAGGTCTTCTTGTTTTTCGTACATCGGGATCACGATGATAGAGAAAATGTCCCATATTTTTACCCAAACGCTTTCAACCATTTCGCTAGTGGTCCCCAGGGGGGGGGGCAGTTGTAGTGATTGTCTGTTTGGTGCGAGTTTTATTCGTTTGGAAGCTTTTTTGTGTTGTTGTTTTTTTATTCAATTAGAAGAATCTATTATAGGAGGGTTGCTAAGGTTAGTGCGTTAGTTATTTTTTAACCTTGTTTATGCAACCAGTCTGGATGAAAGAGAACTCTGAATTCAAACCTGTTAAACTGAAATTAAGAAATTTACTTTGTGTTACATCCTACTTGTGTGAAGGGTTTGGGTAAATATATGTATAAGTAGAATACGGAATGTCCGCCGTGCAGAGGGGTAAGACCCCCCCCCCAATGGGGCCACTTGTTGACCGTGGGTGGTGACCCGTGATGCTTAAGGACGGAATCTTGGTGGCTGAGCAGTCCATGACATGCAACCATACTTACTTTTAAAGAAGCCCTTTCTAATCAATCGGCTGATCACGTCAAGCCCTAGCACCTATATGATTGTCACAACCCTATTGCCCTTATGGCAAGCCCCAACCCTATTTATCATATATGTGCTAGAAGGCGGTGGCTGGGGGTCTTTATTTCCTGAGAATGGCGTTAAACTCTATCTGATGTTGAGGTTCCAGCTCTGGAGGTCTGGGGAATGTAGAACACCCCTTTATCACCATCGCTTCCTGGTCCACTCAGCTTCGTCCAGGATTTGAAATCATGTCGCCGTGTCCATTTCCTACGACTATAACCATTACCACTACCACCTCCATTGATCGAAATGGTTTTATAATGTTTACAATTCCTCAAGTGCAATAAATTTACCGTTCCAACTGCTGTCGATTTAACGCTTGATATTTGAATTTCTAAAAAGATTTTCTTTTCTTTTACTTTGTTTTTACTAAGCATCATCAAGCCTTAGCACCTATATGATTGTCCCAACCCTATTGTCCTTATGGCAAGCCGATAACCCTATTTTATATAAGTGCTAGAAGTCGGTGTCAGAGGGTCTTCATGTCCTGGGAATGACGTTAAACTCTCTCTGATAGTGAGGTTCCAGTTCTGGAGGTCTGGGGAATGGAGCACGCGTTCATCACCATTGCTCCCTGGTCCACTCGGACCCGGAGTGGTAGTACCTATTAGGGTTCCATCTATGGGTTAAATAGAAAAATGTGTTTATTAAAAAAATGAGCATCCATTAAGAATGAATGTATTTCAGAACTTTATCGGCATTAAATGACCCACTGAGTTTGATATGCCGTAAAACAAAACACAACAAACAAACAAAATGGACTGTCCGCAAAACGTCAGTTCCCGGTTAATAGATGTCCGAATCCATTAATCATTGCATGATATTATGCGCTTCTCGTCTCGTAAATTCAAAAATGCATTGTCTATAGATAATTATTTATTCATATTTATTGAGTCTTTATTACGTACTTCGATTCTGTCTTTCACATTCAGCGCCACTGTTTCAAATTGATCTCTGCTTGATATCATGTATCAATACTAAAGTTAAATATCCTTGTTTTGTTTTATGGTATATCAACCTCTGTGGGTTATTTAATGCCGGCAAAGTTTTGAAAGATTGCTAGCAATAGTTTAGAATAAATTTTTTTAAAGTCATTATTTTTTTTTTTGTAAACAAATTTACTATATAACCCATAGATGGGACGCTAACATGTACTGCCACTGTGGGTCAGAGTAGACCAGATAGCAATGGTGATGAAGGGGTTCTACACATTCCCCAGACCTCCAGAACTGGAACCCCACCATTAGATAGAGTTTAACGTCATACCCAGGGCATGAAGACCCTCGGCAACCGCCTTCTAGCACATATATGATAAAAAGGGTTAGGGTTTTCCATAGGGCAATAGGGTTGGGACAATCATAGGTGCTAGGGCTTGATTACGCTTAGTAAAAAGAAAAAGTGAAAAAGATGCTAGGGATTAACATGGCTAGCCAATTGATCGAGAGGGCCTCTCCGACCGCCCGTATAAACTAAGTAAAGTGGAGTGTTGCATGTCATGGACTGCCCCGAAGATTTCATCCTTAAGCATCACGGGTCGCCACCCACATCCAACAAGTGGGTGGTGGGGGTTCATACCCCTCAGCAGAGATGCAGTTGGTGTATTGTAAAGCCCCAGCCGACAGGGCTGATGAATATTCTTAACTAGCTTAAAAGCCGCCCTATCCGGCGGCAATTAAACTGGTTCCTGCGAATGGCTCTTGATTTTGGTGTCCGGTTCATCAATGATACTTCATGCTTTGACTACATATTAGATTTTATTAAAACTGAACAAAAAGATTCACTATCAAAAGAAGAAAAAAAAAGTCACGTAAAAAATCGCTGAAAACAATCGAAATAATTAAAAGTTGATAATCCAAAATTTCCGGATTACGGGTCTTGATTTGGTCAGGATTGTATTTGAATTGCTCACGGAGTCGGTCTGATTACAAAATGGTATGACATACTGGGCTACGGCCTCTAACAGTAAAGTTGAAAAAATGTGACACACTGACATACTAACATTCGCGTTTATCATTAGAGATGATTCTTCATCATCATCATCATCATCATCATCAAGTCGTGCTGACTGCACGGATTCCCATGGCCCTCTCCATCCTGGCAAGTCATCCACACGGCATCTAGTATTCTCACAGAGTTGATCAAATGTAGGTTTTTGCTAATTGGCTTACACTGGTGTGTCCATGTGTAGGCGTCGACAAAAGGACGTCACTTATGAGTTTGTCCTTACTTTCTCATCAGTGTCCAGCATATCTTGTTCGTCTTACTTGAATGGTTTTCGAGGTGGCAGATAAATGGCCGTACAGGTGCTATATGATTTTACATTGTCGGAGGATGGGCAGATAAGTTGGTAATGATGTTCACGAAAGTAGATTAAGTGCTTAAAGGCACTGATTAATGAGTGAAGGTTGATATGACATTCAAACAAAGAAGCCAAGCCAAACCAAACCAATGGGGGCTTACGGTCTAATCACGTTGAAAGGACTGCTAGATCACCAAAGTTAAGCAGAGATGAGCCAGTTAAATAATTAGATGGGTGACCGTTTAAGCAACAGCAGGTAATGTGAGTAAACTAAATATCAAAATGACTTGATTCGGCATTAAATGACCCGAAAAGGGTTGATATGCCGTAAAGCAACCAACCAAACCAATGGCAATGGATCGGCGAGACTAGATTGTTAACCATTATTCCACAATGAGGTATTCTTGCTGTTATTGATGTTATGATATTGTTAACTGTTGTTGCTTCCCATTGTTGTTGTTGTTGTTGTTGTTGTCATCATCATCAGTTACTTCATCATTTGATTCTTCTTTTTTCCGGCTATGTATCAAATAACATTCTTTTTTCTCCCTCATTGTGATTATCCTCTTTCTCTCTTCCTCATCCTCCTGTTAGCCGTCCTTGTTCCCCTGTTCCTCCTCATCTTTCTTCTAGTTGTCCTTGTCTTCTTTCTCTCCCCCTCCTCTAATTCCTTTTAGTCACCCTCGTTCTCATTCTTCCTCTTCCTTTCCCTCTTTAGTCGCCCTCGTTCTCATTCTTCCTCTTCCTTTCCCTCCTTTTAGTCGCCTCGTTCTCATTCTCTCCTCTTCCTTCCCTCCTTTTAGTCGCCCTCGTTCTGATTCTCTCCTCTTCCTTTCCTCCTTTTAGTCGCCCTCGTTCTCATTCTCTCCTCTTCCTTTCCCTCCTTTTAGTCGCCCTCGTTCTCATCTCTCCTCTTCCTTTCCCTCCTTTTAGTCGCCCTCGTTCTCATCTCTCCTCTCCTTTCCCTCCTTTTAGTCGCCTCGTTCTCATTCTCTCCTCTTCCTTTCCCTCCTTTTAGTCGCCCTCGTTCTCATTCTCTCCTCTTCCTTTCCCTCCTTTTAGTCGCCCTCGTCTCATTCTTTCCTCTTCCTTTTCCTTTTTTCTCTTCCTCTTCCTTTCCTCTTTTAGTCGCCTCGTTCTCATTCTTTCCTCTTCCTTCCCTCCTTTTAGTCGTCCTCGTTCTCATTCTCTCCTCTTCCTTTTCCTTTTTCCTCCTTTTAGTCGCCCTCGTTCTCATTCTCTCCTCTCCCTTTCCCTCCTTTTAGTCGTCCGCGTTTTCTTCCTCTCTCATTATCCAATCTATTTCCTCCGCTTTTTAAATCCTTCAAAATAACAAATGATTCTCGTTTTCACTAAACATCTTTTTTTTCTCTCTGTTTTGACGCAATCTGCTTTTTATTCTCAATTTAATTTCTTTTTAATTTCCCAATCATTTTCGCTATCATTTTCATCTTTTTGCAAAGAATCAGCGCGTAGAGAAATTAATTCCATGCTCCCGTAAGTTTTGTTTTTCTTTATCTCTTTCTTTTACTAATGAATTTAATATTTCAGTGTTAATTTGATTGCAAGTGCATAAATATTGTGTTTCTTCCGCTTTCATGGATCCATAATTATCTTGTAAACAAAACAGAAAATGATGTCATTTTGGGCCATGAAATGGTATTAATAAAATACAAAAGAAAAAGAAAAATCTATGTGCAAAAATAAAAACAATGATAATAATTGGTTACCTTACGTATAAAAGGAGCAAAAACTGATCCTATAAATGTGGCTCCAGTGAAATGCAAAATGTTTCTTTTATTAAACGATTGGCATTTAAATTACAAGTTTTCATAAGGGAGATTCGCTTCCGGTTTTTGTCTGTAACAAAAATTACGTCACATCACCCAAAATCGTCATAACATAGAATAAATACACTCAAAATTTGAACATGCAACATTTGACAGTCCTCATTGGTTTTTAAAACAAGTTTTAATAAATACATGACTGGTATTATATATCTATATATAGTTTGTTTTATTTTAATACATATTTAAAGTTTACATTTCAAATTGTTTTATTTTTTAATCCTTTAATGAATTTGATGATTTTACTTACTTAGGGTACAAACTCGCTGATATTGAATTTTTTTACTCCCACCCCTCAGACAATATGTATCAAAAATTATTTTTACATCGCCCGGGTGGTGTTTTTTATTTTGTACTAGTAATGTTAATGGATGGATGGTTGGATTTTACGGCACGACAATCCATGGCTTATTTTATGCCGAAGACGTTTGTTTTATTCATTCTTGAATTTTTGCATTTTCTAAAGGTAAAGAATATCGGTCGAGTGGGTGGCGTAGTGGTGTAGTGGCTAATGTGCTGGACTGCGACATCGCAGTAAGCGAGTTCGAACTCCAGTCGAGCTATTACGTTCACTTTCGGACTAATACCCTTGAAAAAGGTATGAATCCCTCATTCTCCGAGCTAAATAGTACCACTACTGTTCTTGTACAAGGATGACGGTGGTATTTAAAAAAAAACACCAAGGTTGATATGCCATTAAACAAAGTAACTAAACCAAACCAATATCGATCGAACCTGCCCCCCCTCTCTCTCTCTCTCTCTCTCTCTCTCTCTATCTATCTATCTATCTATCTATTTATCTCTCTTATCTTTTAATCCTCTGGCGTTTCTCTCTCACACATTCGCATAGTCTCTCTTTCTCTCTCTCTCTCTCTCTCTTTCTCTCCGTCTATTTCTCTTTTTCACACGCCCCTTTCTCTCTCTCTCTCTCTCTTTCTCCTTTTTTATCGATTTTATTCGTTCCCAACATTCTCTTATGTCGTCTCTTATTCTTTCTTTACATATCTCTCTCTCTCTCTCTCTCTCTCTCTCTCTCTCTCTCTCTCTCTCTCTCTCTCTCTCTTGAACCGGAAATTGCTTCACTTTATTTAATTGACAGTCTGTCTCTGTTCCATTAATTGGTTTTCGCTCATTTAAATGAGACAGCTAATAATGCTTGACTTGTCTCCCACTTCTTCTGCTAGAATATACTCTCTTTCATCCTCAGCGATGTAGATAATATACTTACCAAGTGATTATCACGACATATTATACATATCTTTTTTTCTTCTTCGCTAATTGTTCAGGCTGGTTGGCTGGTTGATTGTATTTTATGGCATGTCAACCCTTGGGTTATTTATGTCTGAGATGTTTTTGTTCCACTCACTCTTGTTAGGTATTCAAAAATAATTTTCAACTAATTTTTAATCAAATTTGAAAAAAAATTTTGATCTATTTAACCTATAGATGGGACACTAACAGGTACTATCAGTCCCAGTCAGAGTTGACCTGGGAGTAATGGCAAGGAAACACCACACTCCCCAGAGTCTATAAGAGCGTGATGCTTAAGGATAGAGCCCAGAATATATATATTTATGTTACTACACATTATTACCTTATTTACACATCTTAATAGAACAACCAACATTACGTTATTTTTTTTTTTTTGTTTTGTGTGACATTGTTTATATTGTGTAATGTGTGAAAATAAATAAATAAAATAAACCATCAACCAATCAAATCTGTTTCTTACATTTGAAAACCACTTACGAGAGTTCATAAAACTGAAATCAAATCAGTGACCCTCTGATGTCACTGAAATAGGCAAAATTATTATCCAACACATACGTGAAATCTATAACCAGTATATTTTCACCAAGACATTGGTCCATGCTACATAGTGAGTGCCACTTCTTTACAGAAGTCCATCTCCTCGATTCGCTAAGAGTACCCGTGGGGGGAGGGAGGCGTGTTACTCCTTATGCCAAGTATATTCTGACAAGCAGTTCACTTTTCGCTGACTTGGGTGCCGATTTCTGATTGGCTGAAGGCAAGGCGTGAGAAGGTAACTGACAGAGTTAGATTTTTGCGGTCAGCCGGAGAGACTAGACGTGTGGCACATCTTTTCCCAAGTATGCCATCTTCTCACCGCGCGGTTAAAACCCTTTTGGGCTTCGTTTTTTAAGAAAATAAGCATATTCTTGCAAGCCTTATCGCATGTGCGAATTATCTGTCTCCTTCGTTGACATTGCTCCCGTGCGTTCTTGTATAACTTCTCAACTCTGCTTGCAGTACCTGCTATTGCTTAAGCAGGTCACCCTGTTAAGTATTGAACAGTCTCATTGCTGCATAACTTAGGTGATCTAGCGAAAACCGGTTTTCAACGTGACTTGACCGCAATAAAAAAAAATTTGACTGTATATTCACATACAATTGTATTGTTTGTTTTGGTTTAGGGCATATCAACCTCGGTGGGTAATTTAATGCCGAAAAGGTTTTGAAATAAATTCCTTCTTGAAGGGTACTCATTTCTTTTTTTTATAAATACATTTTTTTCTATTTAATCCATAGATGGGACCCTAACTACCAATCCGGGTCGGAGTGGACCTGGGAGTAATGGTGATAAAGATACATACTTTGTGACAGAATTGACGCGTTACCTTGTATAAAACGAATCTTCGATATGTTACATAATCCATGGGTTGCTTACGAATTACGTCTGTAAGTGTAATAAGATTTGAATAACGGTATGGTAAATGGAAAGTTACCATTAACCGCTGTAAAATTGATTTAACAAGCAGTTCACTTTTCGCTGACCTGGGTGCCGATTTCTGATTAGCTGAAGGCAAGGCGTGAGAAGATAACTGACAGAGTTAGATTTTGGCGGTCAGCCGGAGGGACTAGACGTGAGGGTCATCTTTTCCCAAGTATGCCATCTTCTCACCGCGCGGTTAAAACACTTTTGGGCTTCGTTTTTAAGAAAGTAAGTAAGTTTTGCTTCATTATTAAAAACAAAGAAATGAGCACATACAACCAAGCCCAGCAGAACAGAAGCCGTATCGACCAGAGGAAGATATCAACCCATAAGAAAATGGCCAGTGGCGAAATAGAACCACTTAAGAACACAACTTCTCTCGCTATTCATATACCCGATACAAAAAGAGTATATAACAGATAGTTTGCTGTTATGAGATCTTATATGGCCAGAAAGTATGGAAGCGCGTGGTGTAATGGTTAAAGTCATGGGAAATGGACTCGTCGCCCCGAGTTCAAATCCTGGATGTGGTAATTGCATTTCACTTAGTGCTAATACCGTTGAGAAAGCTATGAATCCTACTCTCCCTCCAGCTATGGATAGATAGTAGGTCAGACTGGGCTCTTTAACCTTGGTTATGCAACCGGTCTAGGAGAAGGAAGAAAATCTCTGAATTCAAACCTGTTGAACTCCGCTTAAGAAATTGTCCTTGTGTCACATCCTGCTCGTGCGGAGGGGTTGGTAAATATATATATGGCCCAGAAAGAAAGTTTGGCCATAGACAAATAGACCCTACTACAACTGTTAAAATCGTGTACAGGTTGTAAAGAGTTAGAGACTGAGATCGTATCCTGCTTTCAAAGTGCTTGTTCTAGACTAGAGGGTTCTATTTTTCCGTGCTTCAAAAGCTTTACAGCCTTCGTTGATCACTTTCATCCAAGTTGATCGATTTACAAGTATTTACTCTCAGTTTCCAATGTTTATACTGAGCGCTCTCCCTACAGCTATGGATAAATAGTAGGGCAGACTGGGCTCTTTAACCTTGGTTATGCAACCGGTCTAGGAGAAGGAAGAAAACCTCGGAATTCAAACCTGTTGAACTCTGCTTAATAAATTGACCTTGTGTCGCATCCTGCTCGTGCGGAGGGGTTGGTAAATATATATACTGAGCGCTTCAAGGTTGTTGTTGATGTCAACATTAAACATTATGTCTTGGGTGTCTACCGTGTTTCAACTCTCCGTAGAACAACTGATTCGGTAATCTATCATCTGTAGCATTGTGGTTTAGACCAGCATCGGGTGGCTTGTAGATGCAACTTCTTAGATAATCGCCTATAAATGGACACAGAATCAGATGAAATGGCCGACTTCGTTAAGAAAACACACGTGAGAAGCAAAGATCTCGGACGACAAATTATATTGAATATAGTTTTATTGTCAGCAGCAGAACCGAGGTAACACAGACAGGAGAGAGAGACAGACAGACAGATAGACAGACAGAGGCGGCGAATTGTCTCATCAGAGAATTGGCTAGCCTGAAAGCTTTGGTTGACTGTCCGACTACTGTCTGCCGGATGGAAATGCGTATTGTTTTTATGTGGATTTCTCCTCTTTGTTTTGACAGATCGCCAAAAGGCTTATTCAATGAAGTGTAGGTTCCACTTGACCTGGTGTCAGCGAAGTTCTTTCGACAAATGCCATATACAAACACTTTATATACACATACATACACACACATATACATATATTTGTGTATACCCCTATTTGCCTTGTATGTATTTACCCAACCCTCTACAAAAACAAACTGGAGGGAGAATAATTGGATTAAAGTTTTCCTAAGCTTATTAGCTCAATATGAAATCCAAACAGCTTCGTCCAGGATTTGAAATCATGTCGCCGTGTCCATTTCCTACGACTATAACCATTACACCACTACCACCTCCATTGATCGAAATGGTTTTATAATGTTTACAATTCCTCAAGTGCAATAAATTTACCGTTCCAACTGCTGTTGATTTAACGCTTGATATTTGAATTTCTAAAAAGATTTTCTTTTCTTTTTTACTTTTGTAAAACACTAAGCATCATCAAGCCTTAGCACCTATATGATTGTCCCAACCCTATTGTCCTTATGGCAAGCCGCTAACCCTATTTTTATATAAGTGCTAGAAGTCGGTGTCAGAGGGTCTTCATGTCCTGGGAATGACATTAAACTCTATCTGATGGTGAGGTTCCAGTTCTGGAGGTCTGGGGATTGTGGGGCACGCGTTCATCACCATTTCTCCCTGGTCCACTCTGACCGGGAGTGGCAGTACCTGTTAGGGTCCCATCTATGGATTAAATAGAAAAATGTTTTTATAAAAAATGAGTATCCATTAAGAATGAATTTATTTCAGAACTTTATCGGCATTAAATGACCCACCGAGTTTAATATGCCGTAAAACAAAACAAACAAACTAACTAAGCGTCATATGATCACTTATTAGAAATACTTTTATTTTATTTTAAATTTAAATTTAAATTTAAACAATGTTTGTTTCTTCTTATGAATTGATTTGATGGAGGCACTCGTGTATAATAGTTACCGTCGGAAGAAATGGACACGATGATCCGTGTTCAAATCCTGAACGTTTACATTTCCCATAGCGCTAATACCCTTGGGAAAGGTATGCATCCAAATAAAGGGAAACAATAGAGCAGGCTGGGCTCTTTCACCTTGGTATGGCAACTGGTATAGGAGAAGGAAAATTCTGAATTCTAAACTGTTAAACTCGGTTTACAAACTGGCCTTGTGTCGCTTCTTCCTGTTAGGTAAATAGGTAAATTGTCTGAATATACAGGAATCCCTTGATGAACGTAGATAATGTCACGGTATATATCAAAACAGCACTGATCAAAGAATTCTTGTATTGGAAATATCAATGAATGTGATAGAGTTACGATAAGAAAGTGTGTGTGATAGAGTTTGTAACGATATATTTCGCCTGAGGAGTCACACGCCCTCCTCTGACGGGTACTCTTACCGAATCGATGAGATGGACTTCTGCAAAGAAGTGGTAGTTACTATGTGGCGTGAACCAATGTCTTAGGGAAGATATATACTCCCTGCTACATAGCCTGGAAAAGGCAGCACCGAATATCGACCTCTATGTGAACTCCGATAAAACTGAGTACATGTGTTTTAAAAAGAAAGGAGACATCTCAACACTCGACGGTAAGCCCCTGAAGGCGGTAGAACAATTCGCGTACCTAGGTAGTAATATCTCATCCACAGACAGCTATGTTAACGCACTCATAAGGAAGCATGGGCTGCTATAAACAGATTATCAGTCATATGTAAGTCCGATCTCACTGACAAGTTAAAGCAACAATTCTTCCAAGCTGTAGTCGTATAAGTGCTACTATATGACTGCACCACCTGGACCCTAACAAAACGCTTAGAGAATAAGCATGGTGGTAGCTGTACAAGAATACTGTGTGTGAACCTAATCACATCGTGGAAGCAGCACCCCACAAGAAAGCAGCTGTATGGTTAATTGCCCCCTATAACACAAACCATCCGAGTGAGACGAACAAGACATGCTGGGCACTGCTAGAGAAGCAAGGACAAACTCAGAAGTGACATGGAAGCCAGCACATAGGAACGCCAGTGACCTATATTGACCAACTCTTCGCGGATACTGGATGCTGAGCAGAGGGCCTGTCCGGGACAATGAATGATAGGGACGGTTAACGAGAGGTTGTCATGGATATCCGTGCTGCCAGCACGACATGATAATGATGATGATGATGATGATGCTGGTTAATAGAATGTTGCCGATTTCAGTGACCTGGATTCCAGTAGCATTTGAGGGTCACTGACTTGATTTCAATTTTAACCACGAGAGCAATCCCTCGCTTGGGACGTGGGAAAACCTACCTGCCTCTGCCACCGCGCCTGCGCGTGCCTCTCTGCCACGCTTAATTTTCGCTTCGCAGTCGTTTCTGATGGAGCTCCCAATTGATGCTACCTCCAAGTGTGAAGTTTGTGCAGTTATTCGGTTTTTGAACGCGGATGGCATTAAACCGATTGCAATTCATCGCCAATTAATAGGAGTGTATGACGAGTCGTGCATGAATGTCAAAAACGTCTACAAGAAGTGTAGGAAGTTTGAAACGACGAAAAGGTTCATTAATATATCAGCACTGAAAATTTCTTTAAAATCTGTTAATTTCCTGTTTTCTAGTACTGTCAAATTTGATTTTAACACGTGAATTGGTGGTACCTACTTTATTGCTTCAACTCCGTTATTCCAATTATTCTTTTGCCTTGAAATTTCGCGTTTTTGTTTATTGGTTTTAACGGC